>WNYA01000440.1:129856-155375 GCA_019512145.1 Engystomops pustulosus | reverse complement strand
TGCCTTCAAGCAGTGTATTTTTATCAGGGTGGAGGGGGTATGCAGGGACATTTTGCCACAAGAGTAGTGTGGAAATATTACCCAATATCACTTTGGGCCAATTGGGATTCAAGCATTGGGATCGCACTGTGACAACCCAGACGGTCCCCCTCCCCTACTTAAAGAACACCCGACTTTACAGACGACCACTGTTACAAAGACGGGCTACTCTGGATCCTATAGGAAGTTGGTGGTAGAATTTCAAGTACTTTTAGCCTATAGAATTATACATAGCCGTGAAAACAGTTATCAAATGTGTCTGTAATTAAGATTTATTGGGTTAAACCGGATGACAATCCCACATTTTAAATCAAATTGTCACAGAGAACAAAAAAAATTTTGACTTTGACTGGGGTTACAATTATGAAGTATACAGTTTCCGACTTACCTACAAATTCAATTAAGAACAAACTACAGAACTCACCTTGTACGTAAACGGAGGAGAGACGGTCTGTATATTCTAGGTTGGGCATGATGAACCTGACCATCTTTACAAACCTATCATCTGTGATACATTGCAGAGTTGTTTGCAGTTCAGGGTCATTGGAAAGCTGGGTGGAGGAAATCCTCATTGTCCTATGTAATGGTAATGTTCTGTTAGACTTGGTAGGGTCCTCAGGAACATCACCAGACATGTGGCTGCTTGTGTCCCTCTATATACATCCTCCCCTAAGATGACGGTATCCTGGTGTTGGTGAGGTGATGCCCATATGGTCGGCGCTGGACAGGCCATTATGGCTCTTTCTGCGCAGATTATCGCGTCGTGCCCAGGAGCAGTACGCAAAGTCTCCCTATGGTTGTAAACCCCTACAGGTTAAATATTTGCAATATGAATTCCTTTTCCTTGCAGATGGCCAAAGCTGACAGGTGGCCGATGTGAAGGGCGGAAGGAAAATGTGCGACACGAGTTGAAGAGCATTCGCATGGAAGGCGGCGATGGTTGGATGTGAGTGTTAGCAGCAGTACATTGGCTGAGGACTCTTTATGGCCCCGTGTTGGCGGTTTAGGGCAATGACCAGCTTTCCCAGATCTAAAATAATCATATATATTCAGTTATGTCCTCCATACAGGTTGTGTACTTGCAGAGGCGGACAAGTCGGCTTATCTGAATTGATGCGGTTCTGGGGTCATCAGGCGAATTGCTGTATTCCAAGGGACTTTCCAAAAATTTATTTTTTGCCTTCTGAAGTTGATAAGTTTATATTTGACTGTGAAGCGCCTGTCTTAAGTGATCACTATTTTTCCTATAAGTGGGAAGATATTGATAGTAAGGCACCATCTATAGATTCCAGCAGAGCTGGAGATCCTGTTATATATAGGGTTGTCACTTATATAACCCTCTTCTATGGATTCAGCAGAGCTGTCTATCCTTGTGTCGATATAGTAGGGGTTGTCACTTAGTATAACCCCCCACTATTAGATTCAGCAGAGCCTGCTGTATCCTGTGTTTATATAGGGTTGTACTAGTATAGAACGCCTCCACTCATAGATTCCAACAGAAGCCGCATACCTGTCTATATATATATATATATATAGATAGGGTGTCATTATATAACCCTCTATCTGGATTCCAGCGACTGTATATCCTGTTATATATAGGGTTGTCCTGTCACTATATAACCCTCATCTATAGATTCCAGCAGAGCTGTATATCCTGTCTTCTATATATAGGGTTGTCACTTATATAACCCTCCATCTATAGATTCCAACAGAGCTGCATATCCTGTCTATATATATATATATATATATATAGGGTTGTCACTTATATAACCCTCTATCTATGGATTCCAGCAGAGCTGTATATCCTGTCTATATATAGGGTTGTCACTTATATAACCCTCCATCTATAGATTCCAGCAGAGCTGCGATCTTTCTAATCTAGGGGTGTCACTAATAACCCTCCATCTATCGATTCCCAGAAGAGAGCTGGCTATCCGTCTATATATAGGGTGGTCACTTATAATACCCTCATCTATGGCTTCCAGCAGAAGGCTGTATATACTTTTATATATATAGGGTTATCTTTTATTTAACCACTCTCATCCATCAAGATTCCAGCCAGACCGCAGAACTGCTTATATACGGGATGTACACTTATATATCCCTCTATTATAGTTCCATGCAGGAGCTGTAATCCTGTCATATATAGGGTAATTGGTCACTTATGTAACCCTCTATCTATTGATTCAGCAGAGTGTATATACTTTTATAGATAGGGATGTCTTTTATATAATCATAGGTGAATCCATAGAATTTCAGCAGAGCTTTATCCTGTCATATATATAGGTTGTCACCTTATATAACCCCTCCAGCTATAGATATCCAGCGAGTGTAATATCTTGTATATATATAAGGTTATTGTCACGTATATAACCCTCATATCTATGGATTCAGCCGAGCTTGTATATAACTTTTATTTATCTAGGGGTGGTCTTTTAGTATAAATCATCATCCATAGATTCCAGCAGAGTTGATATCCTTTCGTATATATAGGGTGTCACTTTGATATAACCCTCTATCTATGATTCCAGCAGAGCTGTATATATTTTATATATAGGGTGGTCTTTTATATATCAACTATCCATTAAGATAGCAGACTGCATATTATGTCTATATATCGGGTTGTCATTTCTATAACCCTAATCTATAGATTCCGGCCAGCAGAAGCATGTATATCCTGTCTATATATAGGGTGACTATTATAACCCTCCATCTATAGATTCCGCAGAGCGTAAACATTGACTGTCTATTATAGAGGTTGTCACTTGATATTACCCTCTATCTCTGGAGTCCGGCAGAGCTGTATACACTTTTCTATATAGGGTGTCTTTATAATAACCATCTATCCATAGATTCCAGCAGACCCATGCAATACGTCTAAATATGGGGGGTGTCACTATATTAGTCTCGATCGATAGATTCCGGCGGGTGTATTACACTGTTACACCCCCTATCTCTGCAGGTAACGTCCGGGCAACCATATGTGATGTGGGTTCTATGCTGGGCAGGTACTGAGTGTCGGCGGTGACCTCGATGTCCTTATTGGTGGCTTCTCAGACGAACAGAGGAGAGGTTTGTCCTGCCGGTGTGATTGCTAATAATCTGGTCCCCATGGTGGCGGAGGCGCGGGGGACCATGATTTTTCTTGACTCTGTTTATCTCCACAGGCAATGGCAAACACGTCGGTTCTGCTTTCGGACAGGTGAGTGATGGAGCAGGTGCATCAGTCGGATCGGCTGTGTAGGGATAACATATAGCATAGAGCTCACTGATACAATGTTATACCCTGTAAATCCAGAATCTATACGTAATAAGCCCTGGCACCCCACTCATCTCCAGATCTTGAATTTTTAGTAAAATCCATATTCCTTCTTTCCTATACACTGTTTGCATATTCGGTCTCTTAGGTGGTCGAGGTTTAGTAGGGGGTAGTGTCTTGAGTTATGGTTACAGCCAGAGATCCCTCTGAGAGGTGGAGAGAAAGAGCTCCACGACTGACGTGGCGAGATACCTTTCAGAGACGTCTCCTTCAGTAAGTATGGAAGGCTTTCATAGAATGGGGACCTGTGCAATACTGCGCCAGTGTAGTTTATGGAATAAGGCATGACATTACTAAAGCCCTGGGCAGTCCTGGGGACCATGAACAAGGACAACAAGTATAGAAGTATATGCCCCCCTACCTCAGTCCACACCTCTTCATACAGCCCATCCCCGCCTCTCACGCCCCGCTAATTTCCCGATCTTTACCCTCTTTCCCTCCTCTTATCTCTAGGCAATATGAAACGAAGAGAAGTAATGCTTAATTGAGGTGCGGTGGGTGGGTATTTATAGCCAGGGTGAGAAGGGTTAAAATAGTCCCATTGGTAGAGAAGAAGTAGGGTTGCATATATTTCCAGAGATTTTCAGAAAAGAGACATACTGATTAGTTTCACATCTGACCCCTCAAATTACAGGTTCAGCCGAGGCTGCACTACTGGACAAGCCAATATACAGTATACAGTAAGCCAGTTTACGGATTTAGATCACCATAGGCATCAATGTACCACTCCTATTTGCTAACGGTCAACTCCAGAAAGTAGGTAGGGTAGATATTGATATAGATGGTGGTGGATTTGTAATCTGATGTTATTAGACTCTCAGTTACTGAAGCCGGCCGAGTTACACAAAGAGATTGTTCATTACAACAAAACAAGACATAATTATTGTTGTTTGGATAGCTGAAACGTGGACATGATATCCTCCCCAAGCTACCCACTCGGCGGGACAAAAGTCTTGAATGGTTTTAACCTGATTGTGCCCCCTGGTAAGACGGTCTGGCCATACGTGGACAATTGGGGGGGTAAGAAAATGTACATCATCTGAAGTAAATCAAGAGGGTAAATAAATTAGATTAGTTTCTAGACTACATTTGTACCAGAGACCTATATGCATGTTTATTCTTTGTTTTTGTTTTTTGGGGAGGTTAGGAAAATCCACAGTGGGCTGCATGGGTGGAACGCTTCTAGACCACACCAGGGTGCGTGGAGCGGATGGAGTCGACCATTCGTTCACTTGACGTCGGGCTAGAGGAGAGTCATCGGATTCATCAACCAGGTACATGGCAGAGACTTCTATACTGGAAAAAGGTCATAGAGGGGCTCATGCTCACAAGCATTGTCAATGCTTGTAGAGCCAGTCCTGAACTGTTCTATAAGGTTGTGGGGGGAGTGAACTGCCCGTCATACAAGTCATTAGCGAAACTCGCACATGCAAGATGTCATTAAAGATGATAGAAGAGCGTACATGCGACTGGTAAATAGGACTATAGAGAAGCCAGCCTGTAATAACACTATAGGGGAGCTCCAGCTGCACTGAATTGCGTGAAGGGGGAGCTCGCTGCTCTGTAATAAGGAGCTCCACTGCACTGCAATAGGGGAGCTCGTGCACTGTATATAAAGGCTATAGGGGAGCTCCGCTGCACTGTAATAAGGCTATAGGGGAGCGCTTCATTGTAATTAGGCTATAGGGGAGCTCGCTGCACTGTTAGTAAGGCTTTATAGGGGAGAGCTCGTCTGCACAATGTATATAAGAGCATATAGTGGGCAGATCGCGCACTGTAATCATGGCTAAATTAGGGGAGCTCGCCTGCACTAGATAATAATGGCTGCTAGGGGAGGTCGCTGCACGGTAATACGGCTCTCTTATAGGGGGAGCTCGATGCACTGTGTAATAAGGCGTATAGGGGAGCTCGCGCACTGTTAATAAGGGCTATAGGGGAGCTCGCTGAACTTGTATAGGCTATAGGGGAGCTCGCTGCACTGTAATAAGGCTATAGGGGAGCTCGAGGGCACTGATAATAAGGCTGATAGGGGAGTCGCGTGCATTGATAATAGGATATAGGGGAGCTGCTGCACTGTAATAAGGTATTATAGGGGAGCTCGCTGCACTGTAATAAGGCTATAGGGGAGCTCGCTGCACTGTAATAAGGCTATAGGGGAGCTCGCTGCACGTAATAAGGCTATAGGGGAGCTCGCTGCACTGTAATAAGGCTATAGGGGAGCTCGCTGCACTGAATAAGGCTATAGGGGAGCTCGCTGCACTGTAATAAGGCTATAGGGGAAGCGTCGCTGCACGGTGTAATAAGGTATAGGGAGTCGCTGCACTGTAATAAGGCTATAGGGGCGCTCGCTTGCTGTTAATAAGGGCTATAGGGGAGCTCGCTGCACGGTCATAGGCTATAGGGGAGCTCGTGCACTGTAATAAGGTATAGGGGAGCTCGCTGCACTGTTCAATAAGGCCTATGGGAGATCGTGCACTGTAATAAGGTTTAGGGGGTGAGCTCGCTGCTCTGAATAAGTTTAGGGAGCTCACTGGGCTGCATGAGAGTTATAGGGGAGCTCATGCTCTGATTAATTAGGTTATCGGGGAGCTCGGCTGTGCTGTGCCTTTAATAAGATTAATAATAGTGCAGCTCACATTTGCCATTTTTGTGTTTTTTAATTAAAGGAACCGTCTTTTGAAACAAGCATCATGGAGAATATCCGCTTTGGGAGGCCGGAGGACTGGGCCGAATTGGTCCTGGAAGCTGCAAAACAGCGTAAATGCTGATGATTTATCCAGAGGCTTCCTTGTGGTTATAATACTGCTGCTGGGAGTGTCTCCTTTCCGGTAGGTAAAGCCCTTTTATGGTGGTAGGTGGGGTTCCCATCCCACCACAGATGGGACAGTTGATTTTGATAGAGGGGGATACGTTCCTGCCTCCCCGTATGAAAGGTGGAGAGGGTGACGTGATGGGTGACTGGTGAGAGGGCTGATAACATAAAGAAAGGTTATTTGCTTCCCCCTATCCATCTCCCGCTCCCACGCTATCCCGATGTTTAAACATCTGGAATGGGCGTGTAGGGGGCGAATAAATTGAGACAAGTTCCGGTACCTACCCCTGTAGGCAGTATCAGGGTCGATGCTTCAGATTAACTCACGCTATCCTGTACTGATGAGGTGACTATCTTTTAAGACGTGAGCGCGGGAGTCACCCTCTTGGAGGTCAGAAGCGCGGGTGGCAGCGCACCGCGCTTCATACTCACAAGATCCCGTCCGAATCTTAATCCTGGATGAAGCTTAACAAGCGCGCTGGACTCACGAGCCGGAGGAGGTTGCATTAGCGGCTGGCCGCCCGAGTTTCAGCGGGAGCACAGTGTTAGTATTGCTCAGGGTCAGCACCGTTGCAGATGCCGATATCATTTGTGATATTTATCAAAGGCACGTATAGCAGAGGTGAGTCTAAGGTTACATCACTCCAGTCAATCCAGAGCTGCAGCAAGGTGGGGTTTGTACACATGTAGATCCAGTGCAGCAGTAGACGAGTACCTGTGATACCAGATCCCCTAGATGGGTAAGAGGGAAGGATTATATTGACATTTATTTGGTCATTTGAGAAGGTTTCTAGGCATTTTTTTTTTATATGTTACAGGTGAGGAGATCCTTGCTACTATCAGATCCTCGTTGTGCACAGCAGAGGAGATCTTGCTACTATCAGATCCTCATTGTGCACAGAGAGGAGATCTTGTACTATCAGATCCTCGTGTGTGAAGGAGAGGAGATCCTTGCCTACTATCAGATCCTCGTTGTGCCCCAAAACCCAGCAGAGGGATCCGTGATATATTAGATCCTCGTTGTGCACAGCAGAGGAGATCCTTGCTACTATCAGATCCTCGTTGTGCACAGCAGAGGAGATCCTTGCTACTATTCAGATCTCGTTTGGGCACAGCCAGAGGAGATCTCCCTTGTACTATAGATCCCCCGTGTGCACAGCAGAGGAGATCCATTGTTCTATCGATTCCTCGTTGTGCACAGCAGAGGAGATCCTTGTATATCGATCCTCGTGTGCACAGCAGAGGAGATCCTGGCTACAATCAGATCCTCGATGCTTGTGCACAGCAGAGGAGGATCCTTGCTAACTATCAGATCACTAGTTGTGCACCCAGCAGAGGAGCTCCTTGTTACTATAAGAGTCCTCGTTGTGCAAGCAGGAGATCCTTGCTACTATCAGATGCCTCGTTGTGCACACCAGAGGAGCTCCTTGCTATATCAGATCCTAGTGTGTGCAAGCAGAGGAGATCTTGGCTACTATCAGATCCGCGTTGTGAACAGCAGAGGAGATCCTTGCTTACTATCAGGCTCCTCGTTTGTGCACAGGGAGGGTCCTTGCTACTAATAGTCTCGGTGTGCACAGCAGAGGAGATCCTTGCTACTATCAGATCCTCGTTGTGCACAGCAGAGGAGATCCTTGCTACTATCAGATCCTCGTTGTGCACAGCAGAGGAGATCCTTGCTACTATCAGATCCTCGTTGTGCACAGGAGAGGAGATCCTTGCTATTATCAGATCCTCGTTGTGCACAGGAGAGGAGATCCTTGCTATTATCAGATGGTGCATGGAAAACTAGAGAAAATCCAGCACGCCTCCCATTCCCATGTGTCAGACGTGATTCGGATTAATCTCAGATTAAAACCACAGAAAGATTGATGCATTTTGGCAAATGGCCTTAGTTTTGAGCTCCATCAAGATCAAGACTAAGGCCCTTTGCTGTAACCCGTTAATAGGAACGTGGCCCCTCGCTAAATTTTCATCTATTCATTTACATGTTAATATATTGCAGAATTTGCTCTCGGGCTGCAGTAATGATTCTATTTCTTGTCTTCGCCTCAGAGTGGAACCCACCGTGATCTGCTGAGGAAGGGCGGCCTGTATGCAGAGCTCATACGCAGACAAAACCAAGAGTCCTAGTAACACAGATAATATACCTCATATATGTCACCCAATAGTACAGCCAAGAAACAAGAGTCACAAAGAAACTGGACCAGAACACCATCAATAATGTGAGCAACCTGGGAGCTGGATCCTATATAAGCTGCCAATTACTATACACAGGAGAGGAGATCCCCACTGATATCAGCAGTCTATTACTATGTACAGGAGAGGAGATCCTCACGACTCAGCAGTCTATTACTATACACAGGGTGAGAATCCTCACTGATATCCGCAGGTCTATGACTAGTACAGGAGGAGGAGATCCCCACTATATCAGCAAGTCTAACATACACAGGAGAGGAGATCCCCACGATATCAGGCAGTCTATTATTACTTACACAGGAGGGAGGATCCCATCTGATCTCAAGAGTCAATTATGATAAAACAGGGGGAGGAAATCCTCACTGATCTTCAGCAGTTTTACGTATACACAGGGGAGGGGAGATCCTCCCTGATGTATCAGCAGTGATTATGTGACAGGAGAGGAAGCATATTCCATCATGATCCTCAGACAGTCGTATTACATACACCAGGGGGAGGAAATCCTCACTGATATCAGCAGTCATTACTAACACAGGAGAGAGATCCTCAGTGATCTCAGCAGTCTATTAATACACAGGAGAGGAGATCCTCATCTGATATCAGCAGTCTATCTTACTATACAAGGAGAGGAGGGATCCTCACTGATATCAGCAGGGTCGATTACTATACACAGGAGGGAGGAGATCCTCATGATCTCAGCAGTCTATTACTATGTACAGGAGAGGAGCTCCTCACTGATATCAGCAGTCATACTTAGTATACACAGGGGAGGAGGAGATCACTCATGATATCAGGCAGTCTATTACTCATACACAGGCGAGGCAGACTCGCCTCATGATATGCAGCAAGATATTACAGACCAGGAGAGGAGTCCTCACTGATATCAGAGTCTATTACTATAACAGGAGAGGGAGGAGATCCTAAATGATATCGCAGTCTATCCTAATACACAGGAAGGAAGATCCCCACTGGTATCAGCAGTCTATTACTATGTACAGGGAGAGATCATCCACTGATATCAGCAGTTATACTATTCAAAGGGAGAGTGAAGAATGCTCACTAATATCAGCTTAAGTCTATACTATACACAGGAGAGGAGAACTCACTGATATCAGCAGTCTCATTGACTATACACAGGAGAGGAGATCTCACTGATCTCGCAGTCTATACTTACCCAGGAGGGAGATTCCCACTGGTATCAGCCAGTCTATTACTAGGTACAGGGAGAGGAGATCTCACTGATATCAGCAGTCTATTAAGATGTACAGGAGAGGACGATCCTCACTGATATCAGCAGTATTGATTACATAGCACAGGAGAGGAGGATCCTCACGATATCAGCAGTCTATTACTTGTACAGGAGAGGAGATCCCCACTGATATGCAGACAGTCATTGACTATACACAGCGAGGAGCTTAATCACGTAGAATTCAGCAGGTCTATTAGTAACACAGGAGCAGGAGCTCCTCGACTATATCCAGCTGTCTTACTATGTATAAGGAGAGGAGGATCTGTCACTGAGATCAGCAGTTATTAGTACACAGGAGAGGAGATCTCATGATATCAGCAGGTCTATTAATGTACAGGGAGAGGAGATCCTCACTGATCTCAGCCAGTCATTATATGACACAGGAGAGGAGATCCTCACTGATATCGCAGTCTGGTACTATTAACACAGGAGAGGAGCTCCTCACTGATATCAGCGTCTGATTTACTATGTAAGGAGGTGAGAGGAGATCCTCACTGTCTCAGCCAGTCTATTACATACACAGGAGAGGAGATCCTCACTGCTCTCAGGCAGTCTATTACTATACACAGGAGAGGCAGAGAGATCCTCACTGATTCAGCAGTCTTTACTATACACAGGAGAGGGACCTCAATGAATCTCAGCAGTCTGAGTTACGATACCAGGAAAGAGGGAGATCCTCAGACTAGATTCAGCAGTCTATTACTATACACAGGAGAGGAGTCCTCCACTGATTCATCGCAGTGTCTATTACTAGTACGAAAGAGAGAGGAGATCCTCATTATCAGCAGTCATATTTAACTAGGCGGAGGGAGATCCTCACTGATCTGTCAGCAGTCATTCTATACAAGGAGAGGAGATCCTCATGATACTCAGCCGTCGATTACTATACACAGGAGAGGAGACCTCACTGATCTCAGGCAGTCTATGACTATACAAGGAGAGGAGATCCTCTACTTGAGCTCAGCAGTCTAGTAGATAATAGGAGAGAGATCCTCACTGATATCAGCTAGTCTATTCTATTACTTATACACAGGAGAAGGGAGGAGATCCTCACTGATATCAGCAGTCTTATACTCTACACAGGAGAGGAGATCCTCACTGATATCAGCAGTTATTACTATACACAGGAGAGGAGATCCTCACTGATTATCAGCAGTTATTATACTATACACAGGGAGAGGAGATCCTGCACTGAGAGTCGCAGTCTATACTATGCTACCGGGAGAGGATGATCCTCACTGATATCTAGCAGTTCTATACTAACACAGGAGAGGAGTTTCTCACCCCACCGCCATCACTGCTACAGCAGTCTATTACTATACACAAGGAGAGGGATCCTCACTGAGTCAGCAGTCTATTAAATGTACAGGATGAGGAGATCCTCACTGATATCAGCAGTATCTAGGTAATGTAGATAACAGGAGAGAGATCCTCCCTGATCTGAGCAGTCTATTACTGACTAAAAGTGAAAGAGAGGAGGAATCCTCACTGATATCAGCAGTCTAGTACGATACACAGGAGAGGAGAGTCGTCATGATATCAGCAGTCTATTACTTACAAAGGAGAGGAGATCCTCACTGATATAGCAGTCTATTAGGCTATGTACAGGAGAGGCGATCCTAGTGATTCAGCCAGCTATGACAACACAGGAGAGAGATCCCTCACTGATATCAGCCGTCTATCCTAGTACGGAGGAGGAGGTCACCTGATATCCGCCGGTCTATATATAAACAGGAGAGCAGGAAGAGGTCCCCACTGATTCAGCACAGTCTATTACTATGTACAGGCAGCGGAGCGCCTCACTGATATCAGCAGTCTTAGTTGCTATTGTACAGGAGGAGGAGCTTCCTCATGATAAATATCAGCACCGTATATTACTATACACTAGGAGAGGAGATCCCCACTGATATCATGCAAGTCTTAATGTACTAGTACAGGAGAGAGAGATCCTCATGATACAGCCAGTCTCTTACTATACACCGGATGAGGAGATCCTCCATGATATCAGCAAGTCTATTACTATATACAGGAGAGGAGATCCCCTCATGAATCATGCAGTCTTACTATACAAGGATGAGGGAGATCCTCATGATCTAACTTGTTGATTATATGTACAGGAGCGGCGATCTCAACTGATATCCGCAGTGTATTGACTATGTACAGGGAGGAGGAGATCCTCACTGATATCAGCAGTCTATTACTATCCCAGGAGAGGGAGATCCTCACTGATGTAACTTGTTCTATTACTATGTAAGGGAGGAGACCTCACTGATATAACATGTCCTATTACTATTTGCTTACCGGAGAGGACGGATCCTCCGCGAAAATATAACTTGTCAATTGACGCAGGGTTGATGTCTCGTTGAGCCTTCCCTCGCTGAAACACCCTATGGTTATCAGATCCTCGTTATTCCAATACAGCAGAGACTATCTCCTAGTTGCTCTTCTGTCTCCCTTTGTGTGCTAGAGATTACAGTAATTTTACATTACACTCAGCTCTTGTCCCTCCACTACCTCACATCCTGATAAATGAATGTTGTTCCCCTGATTAACAGGCCGTACTGTAGAGTTGGGGGAGCTTAGGATTGTCTGCTCCAGCCCTCCCCATCTGACGAACTACCTGTCGCAGGAGTTGGGAAATCAAATCTGAATGGCACTGCTTACTCAGGAACATGGGACTGACGTGTGTTATAGGATGCACAGCGTACAGGGGGGAGAGGGGACGATCCATACGTGTGAATCCTGTGGGAGAAAATTACAGTGTAAGTATAGTTTATATCCCACAGTTACAATAGACCAAAGTTACTGTTTTCTGTCTGCTCGAGGGAAAGCTGTAATATAGGACTAGTGTGCACTATTACACACTGCAATGTAAGAAAAGATTTACTGGATCTGCAGTTGTCTCGCGTTCATCCGGGATAGGGTGGCGCCACTCCAGGGGGCCTCAAGGTGTACTAAGAATACGTAGAGGAATACTGCATCAAAGTTCTCTGTCTTGTATAATGCAACGCGCCGGGCGAAATTCATAGCTCGTGCGCATAGTGCACTCACTATTTATGTGCGGTGCAGTCATGTGTACATTACATGGTATTACTTTATCTGTATGATCGTGAGGTACATCTGTATTATATCCAGAGCGAGCACTGGAGTAGTGTGCTGTGCAAGGTCATTGTACAGTACAGACATTACTTATCCTGTACTGTCCTGGAGTTACATTCCTGTATTATTACTCCGAGCTGCACCTCACTTTTCTGCTGCTGGTGCATTCACTGTGTTACAGAACATGACATTACTTTGCCCTGATCGGCATGTTACATGCCTGAGTAGACATGCCCAGACTGCAACTATATTCTGCTGCGGTGGCAGTCCTTGTACATACATGAAAAAAAATTAACTTACCTGATACTGACTCTGAGTTCCAGACCGCATTACTCCACTCTTTGCGATCACTGTGTCTGCGCGTGCAGTCACTGGTGTACATCACATGAATTACCTTATCAGTAACTTGATCCTGAGTTACATCCTTATTCTACCCCAGGACTTGCCTCACTATGTCTGCTGCTGGTGCAGTCCATCGTTAGTACATACATGAACATTAATTATACCTGTTACGAGTCCTGAGTTACATGCCATATTATACCCAAGAGCTCGCACTTCACCTATTTGCTGCTGTGCAGTCACTGTGTACAATAATGACATTACGTATCCTGTAACTGATCTGAGTACAATCCTGTATTATACCCCAGAGCTTGCACTCACTATTGACTGCTGCGTGGTGCAGTCAGCTGTGCTATACTCGACATACTTATCCTGTGCTGATCCCGTTAGTTACATCCAGGTTACTACCCAACGAGCTGCACTGCACCATTCTTGCTTCGGGTGCAGTCACTGTGTACCTATCATGACATTACTTATCCTGTACTGATCTGCGTACTCCTATATTATACCCCCAGAGCTGGCACTCACTATTCTGCTGCGTGGTGCAGTCACTGTGTACTAACATGAATTACTTATCCTGTCTGATCCTGAGTTACATCTTATTTACACCGAGCTGACACTCACTATCTGCGCTGGGGGTCACGTTTCATCACTGAACATGTACATTATCCGTAACTGACTCCTAGTACACCAGTGTATATCCAGCTGCACTCTATTCTGCTGCTGGTGCAGTCAATGTGTACATACATGTCATAGACTTATCCTGTACTGATCCGTGAGTACATCCGTGTAATTATACTCCAGAAGATGCACCACGATTTCTGTCTGGCGGGTGCGTCATGTGTACATAATACATACATACCCTGTATAGGGATCCGTTATACATCCTGTTATATACACCCAGACGCGCACTCACTATTCTCGCTGGTGCAGTCTCTGGTACTACATGACAGTACTATTCCTGTACTATCCTGATTACATTCTGTAATATATCCAGAGCTGCACTCACTATCTGCTGCTGGTGCAGGTCCACGTGTGACATATGACATAGCATTAATGCCTGTACTTGATCTGGTTATATCCTGTATATACCCCAGAGCGGCACCACTATTTGCTGCTGGTGCAGTCCTGTGTACAACAGACATTTACTTAATCCTGTCTGATCCTAGACTTACAATAGCTCTGGTATACTCCCAGGCTGCATCACTTGTTCTCTGAGTGCAGTCACTGTGTAAACATGACATTAACGTATCCTGTAACTGATTCCTGAGTTTCATCCTGTATATACCCGCAGTGCACTCACTATTCTGCTGCTGGTGCTCACTGTGTAAATACATTGACATTACTATATCCTGTAATGACCTGATTACATCCTGTATCATTACCTTCCAGAGCGCACTCAATTCTGTGATGGTACAGTACTGTGTACATACAGGACATTACGTTATCCCTGTACTGATATGAGTTACACCTGTGATTATACCCCAGAGCTGCACTCCTATATTCTGCTTGTGTGCGAGAACTGTGTATATACATGACATTATTATCGGTACTGATCCTGAGGTACACCTGTATTATACCCAGAGCTGCCACTCACTACTTATGCTGCTGGTGCATTTCACTGGTACATACATGACATTACTTAGTCCTGTACTGATCCTGAGTTACATTCCTGTATTATACCCAGAGGAAAGACTGCACTAAATCTGCTGCTGAGTGCAGGTCAGGTGTACATACATTGAATGACTTATCTGTATGACCTGAGTACATCCTGTAATATACTCCAGAGCTGCACTAAGGGGAAATAGGTGGAGGCCCTATGATGAGTAGGACAACCACAACTGGAGTAAATCAAATACTGTATTGATGACAAGTTTAACCATATAATAAAATATTACTGGGCCACCCTGAAGTAAGGTGTCCTCGCCATGATTCGTCCCCCGGCTCCTCTACGCTGCGTCGATCACCCCGAACAGAATTGGTGGAATTGCAGGTACAACAAGATCAATAAATGCATATGGTTAAGGAGAGATGGTAGGGAGTGGATTATGTGAGGAGTACAGAGAGGCACAAGATGGTCTCTCTACGAAATGTTCGTCAACAAATGCTAGGTAGTATGCCGTACCAATGAAGTTGGTGTTTGTAACGGACCTCCGCTCTCCGAGGATTGAAGGAGCCCAGACGCGTGTTTTTGTTCGGCTAAGATGGAGCCTTCGTAGGTGGGTGGCATCCTCCTATCTGTGCTGGTGCAGTTCAGTGATGTTACATACAGAACGATTACTTATCGTCTGTAACTGATCCTGAGTTGACATCCTGATCATACCCCGGAGCTGCAATAACTATTCTGCTGCTGGTTCATCAGTCCACTGTGACATTACAGAAATTACTTAGCCTGTGCTGATCTGAGTGACCTATGTATATTATCACTCGAGTGCAATCACTCTCTTGCTGGGTGCAGTCACTGTGTACATACATGACATACTTATCTGTACTGATCCTGAGTTACATCCTGTATTATAACTCCAGAGACTGCATTCATTATCTGCGTGGTGTGTAGTCACTTGGTGTCCTCATGACAGTACTTATCCGGGTATCTGATCTGAGTGTACATCCTGATATATACCCCACAGCTGCACTACGACTCTTCTGCGCGGTAGCAAGTCATGTGGTACATACTATGACATCACTTATCCTGTATGGATCCAGAGTACATCCGTATTAATACTCCAGAGGCACTCACATTCTGATGGTAGAAGTTGCAGTACCACTGTGTATACATGACGATTACTTTATCCTGTACTGGATCCTGAGGTTACATTCTTAGTATTATCCCCCAGAGCTGCACTCAATATTCTGCTGCTGGTACAGTCCACTGGATACATACATGACATATTCTCCTTGTACTGATCCTGAGATACATCTGTGTTCTCCAGAAGCGGCGATCACTATTTGTGCTGGTGCAGTCACTGTTGTCAATTACATGACCTACTATCCTGTACTGATTCCTGAGTTATCCAGATTATACCCCACGCTGCACTCACTATTCTGCTGCTGGTACGTCACTGTGTACATACATGACATTTAGCTTATCCTGTACTGATCTGAGTTAGTATATCTGTATTATCACCCCACAGCTGCCACTCACTATTATGTGCTGCTGGTGCAGGTCACTGTGTACCATTACATGGACATTAATTATCCTGTACTGATCCTGAGTTACATCTGTGATTATACCCCCAGAGCTGCACTCACTGTTCTGCTGGGTGACAGTCACTGTGGTACATCAATGACATTAACTTATCCGGTACTGTCCTATAAGTTAACCTGTATTCAGAGCCCAGAGCTGCACTCACTATTCTGGCTGCTGGTGCAGTAACTGTGTACATACAGGACATTACTTATCCTGTAATGATCCGAGTTACATCATGCTTTTATACCCCAGAGGCTGCAGACTCATATCTCTGCTTGCTGGGCAGTCACTGTGTACATACATTGACATTACTTATCCCCCCTGTACTGATCCTGAGTTACCATCTGTATTATACCAGAGCAATGCACTCCACTATCTGCTGCTGGTGCAGTCATTGTGTACATACATGAATGTTATCCTGTATGATCCTGAGTTTACTCCTGATTAGACTTTCCAGGAGCTGGCACTCACTATTTTGCTGCTGGTGCTGTCACTGTGTACATTATCCAGGGGGATTATGGGGTTGAAGGGTGTGGGTGGACCCGGAGCCGCAATCTGGCGGGGGACCTTCCAACAATGTTTTTGGGGAAGTAGTAAACTGCCAGCCTCATTTAGTATAGCAGCCACCAGCCCCCTGTAGAATTTTAGGCCGCCCAGTCCCCTGTAGAAAATGGCATAAAACTTCAAACATACCTCACACTTCCTTCCAGTGTATCTCACTAACCACTAGCTGAATCATAGATCCCTATGTGCGATGTGGGCGGCGCAACTGCGGCCGCTGTGCATCACACACAGAGGAACAGTCATTTTGACTCAGCTGAGCCGCTGAACTGTCGGAAAGGTGTGGGGGCCCCATTAAAAGAGTGAAAGTGGTGGGGGACCCCGGGGCTAGAAGCCCACGAGCCCCCCTTTAATCCAGACATGTGTACATACATGAACATTACGATCCTGTAATGAAGGGAGTCATGGTGTTACCAGTCAGTTCCTGCTGACAATTTAATAGCTGCAACTACGCTTGTGGATGGGGAAAGACGTCTTTTAAGATTATGGGATAGCTTTTGAAAAGATACCAGTATTTGAGGGCAACCTTTTTTCTCGGGAAATCTACCTGATTATGCTGAGACAGTATAGCGACACTGCAGAACCGGAGAGGCGGGCGTTATTTATTTCAGTATTATAGACAATGTTAGGAAACATTACCTCATATTGCTCCTCCCGCTCATAATGGTTGATAAAGATGGCCGCTACAGCCCAGGGCCCGCTACCTCTAATCAATACATGCTGCTCTGATGGGATGGGTGGGTTTTAGCTGCCTTTTATTGCCGTTAGAAATGACCTTCTAGCGTGAGTACTCAACAAGCTTCCTTGCCATGTGGCCATTAGGACTTCTTGTTTTCCCGACCTAGATGTATAGATTACCGGTGGTGGCGGGGCTTTAGGTGGCAAGCGCAGTTCGAGAGCGGCTGACAGCGGCAAGAGTGCAGAAATACGACGAAGCTGGAGAAGATGGAGAAGGTGGAGAACCGGGGAGGCGGCGCAGGACAGGCCGGGATGTGCGGCGAACATACACCTGTGCACAAGGAGGGAGACCTCCACTGCGGGGAACACCGGTTATGACATGTGAATACTCCATCCTCCTTCATAGGACAACCAGCACATCCATCATTGTATATACTATCAGTAATACCACAATCATCATCCAGTTTATATATATCGTCCGATCCCCCCTCATCCTCTCCAAGTGTATTATACTATCAGTACTATCCCATCACTCCCTCAGATGTATTATATATCAGTACTTCCCCATCATTCCTCCTCGTTGTATTGTACTATCGAGTATACCCCTATTATCCTCCTACATCAGTGTATTGTATACTATCAGTACTATCCCCATTCCTCCCTCCTCTTACAGTGTATTATAACGTATATAAGTCCTATCCCCTCCTCTCATTTCGTGTATACTGACTATCGAGTACTACCCCATCCTCTCCTAAGGGAATCTATACTATCCAGACTACCCCCATGCTCCGCTCCAGTGTGTATTATAAGTATCAGTACTATCAGCATCACATCATCCTCATGTATTATACTATCAGTACTACCCCATCATCTCCATCTTACAGTGTATTATTACTATCAGTACTATCCCATCATCCTCTCCAGTTTGTATCATTCGATCAGTAATACCCCCATATCCTCTCCTTCAGTGTATTATTACGTCAGTTACTCTCCCATCATCCTCCTCCTTCAAGTGTCATTAACTCCATCAGTACGATCCCATATCCTCCTCCTTCAAGTGTATTATACTTCAGTCTACCCCCATATCCTCTCCAGTGTATTATACTATCAGACTTCCCCATATCCGTCCTCCGTTCAGTGTATTAACTATCAGTACTTCCCCATCCTCCTCCAGTTGTATTTATATAGCAGTATACCCATCATCTCCTCCTTGCAGATGTATTATACTATCAGTACTCTCCCCATCATCACTCTCCAGGTATATAAGTCAGTACTACCACATCATCCTTCTCCTTCAGGGTATTATACTATCAGTACTATCCCCATAATCCTCCTCTCAGTGTATATATACTATCAGTACACCCCATCCATCCTCCTCCCGGGTGTATTATATGACTATCAGTTTACTATCCCCATCATCCTCCTCCCGCTCAGTGTATTATACTTCAGTAAAATGATCCCCACTCCTCCTCCAGTGGATTAGACTATCAGTACTACCTCTCCATCGATCCTCTCTTCAGTGATATAGACTAGCAAGTACTATCCCCATCTCTCATCCAGTGTAGTTACTATCAGTACTTACCCCATAGCCTCCTCCTTCAGGTTTAATATACTAGGAGTTACTATCCCCATCATCTCCTCCTCCAGTTGTAATTTAATATGCAGTACTACCCCATATCCCTCCTTCAGTGTATCTATACTATCACTATGCCCCAATCATCCTCCATGTTTCATTATACTATCAGTACTATCCCCATGCCTCCATCTTCAGTGTGATTATAATATCCAGTACTACCCCATCATCATCCTCCTCCAGGTGTATGATACTATCAGTACTACCCCATCCTCTCCTCCTCCAGTGTATATACTAGTAAGTTACTATCCCATCATCCCTCTCCAGTGTATCATTACTTCAGTAATACCCCACCATCTTACTCTCAGTGGATTATACTATCAGTACTATCCACATCTCCTCATTCAGTGATTATACTATCATTAATTTTTTTTTTTTATTTAAAAAAAAACCCCCCCCCCCCCCCCCATCATCCTCCTCCTTCAGTGGATTAACTATCAGTCTATCCCATCCTCCTCCTTCAGTGTATTATTCCTATCAGTACTACCACCCATATCTCCTCTCAGTGTATTATATATCAGTTACTATCCCTATCCTCCTCCAGTTATTACTATCAGTACTATCCCCATCCTCCTCCTCCAGTGATGGTCTATCAGTAACTATCCAATCATCCTCCTCCCCCAGTGTATTTATACTATCCAGTACTATCCCCATCATCCTCCTCCAGTGTAGTTATACTATCAGACGTATCCCCATCATCCTCCCCTTCAGTGTATTTACATCAGTTACATTCCCACTTCTCCTCTCCAGTGTATTATACTATCAGTACTACAACCTATCCTCTCCTTCAGTGTATTATACTATCATACTCCCCCATATCCTCTGTTTATTATACTATCAGTTACATCCCCATATCCATTCTTCAGTGTATTTATACTATCAGTACTACCCCATCATCCTTCATCCAGTGTTTATACTGATCGCTACTAGCCCTATTATCATCCGCTTCAGGTGTATATACTATCAGTTATATCCCACCTCTCCTCCAGGTATTATATAAGCAGTAACTACCCCCACCATCTCATCCCTCCAGTGTAGTATTACTATCAGTACTTATCCCCATCATCCTCCGCCAGTGTCATTATACTTATCAGTATCTATCCATTATTCCTCCTCAGTGTATTATATATCAGTACTATCCATCCTCCTCCTTCAGTGTATATTAAGAATCAGGTAATTATCCCGCTCTCTCCTGCAGTGTATTATACACCGTACTACCCCATCATACTCCTCCTTCAGTGTATTTACTATCAGGTACTATCCCCATATCCTATCCAGTGTATTATACTATCAGTTACTCCCCCCATCCTCCTCCTCCAGTTGTATTATACTACAGTACTATCCCCATCGCTCCTCCAGGTATTTACGATCAGACTACCCCATTATCCTCCATCTTCAGTGTATTTAGATCAGTACTATCCCATCCCTCCTCCTCAGTGTATATATACTATCAGTACTACCCCATCATCTCCAGTTTTTTATTACGATCAGTTATATCCCCATCATCCCACTCCTTCAGTGTATTATACTTAGTGAATAACCCCATCATCATCCTCCAGGGATATACTATCAGTAAATACCACCATAGCATCCTCCTCCTCCAGTGTATTATACTATCAAGACTACCCTATCATCCTCCTTAATGTGTATTTTATACATCAGTAACTACCCCCATAATCCTCATTCATTCAGTGTATGCTATACTATAAGTACTATCGCCATCATCCTCCTCCAGTTCTGGATTATACTAGCAGTACTACCCCATCCTCCTCTCCAGTGTAATTTATACTAGCATTATATCCCAATCCTCCTCACCAGTGTAGTTAGGACTTAGTACTACCCCCATTATCCATCCAATCTTCAAGTGTAGTATATACTATCATGTACTATCCCCATTCCCCTCCTCCAAGTTTAGTGATACTATACTATCAGTACTAGCCAACAATATGTCCTCCAGTTTATTATACTATCAGTACTATCCCACATTCATCACTCTCCTTCAGTGTAATGGTATACTTCAGTACTACCCCCATCGATCTCCTCACAGTGTATTATACTACAGTACTCCCCATCACTCCTCCTCCTCCAGTGGATTATACTATAAGAATATCCCCATCCTCCTCATCCAGTGTATTATACTATCGAGACCCCCATACATCCTCCTCCTCAGTGTATTATACTTTCAGTACTTCCCCTCATATCTCAGTATTATTACTATCAGTACTGTCCCCATCCTCCTCCTCCTTCAGTGTATTAACTATCAGTACTATCCCAATCATCCTCCTCCAGTGTTTATACTATCTACTACCCCAATACTTCCTCCTCCAGTGTATTATTTAATATCAGTTATTATCCCCATAATCCTCCGCCAGTGTATTATACTATCAGTACTACCCCACCATCCTCATCCTCCAGTTGTATTATACTATCAGTTACTACCCCCTAGCATCCTCCCTCCTCAGGGTAATTATACTATCAGTTACTATCACCATCCTCTCAGGTATGATTACTATCATACTACCCCCATCCTCTCCAGTGTGATATTAATAGGCAGTTACTATCCAGCATGTCATACCTCCTCATAAAGTGTTGTATCGCTAATATCGAGTACTGACCCCAACAGTCCCTCTCACTCCAGTTTATTTTATTATACTATCAGAGTATACCCCCCATATCCTCTCCTCCAGTGTATTATAACTTCAGTTACGATCAACCATCCTCCTCAGTGTATTATTATATCAGTATACCCCCATCCTCCTCCAGGCTATTATACTATCAGTAATATCCCAATCATCCTCCTCCTCAGTGTATTATACTATCAGTACTATCCCCATCATCCCTCTCCCACAGTAGGTTATATATCAGTTACTATCCCGCCTCATCCTCCTCAGTGTATTATACTCTCAGTATACCCCATCTCTACTCCAGTGTTTAACTATGCGTACTATCCCGCATCCTCCTCCTCCAGTGTATTGTTTATACTATTACTGACGGCCCCCATCATCTCCTCTCAGTGTATTTATACTATCACTACTGCCCCCATCAGCCTCCAGGGATTATACTATCACTATAGCTATCACCCTCATCCTACATTTCAGTGTATTATACTATAAGTAACTATCCAATCCTCCATTTCAGGGAGTGTACTACCCCCAATCCTCCTCCTTCAGTGTATTATAGTTTTAAGAAAAAAAAAAAAGCAGTACTACCCCCCATCATCCTCCTCCTTCAGTGTATTATTATATCAGTACTATCCCCATCCTCATCCTAGCCAGTGTAGTATCACTATGCAGTTACTATCCCACATTCATCCTCCATCTTCAGTGTGTATTATATAGCAGTACTACACGATCCTCCATCTTCAGTGTATTATACTATCACTACTGCCCCCATATCCTCACGTGTATTATACTATCAGTACTATCCCCATCCTCCATCTTCAGTGTATTATTATACTATCACTACTGCCCCCATCATCCACAGTGTATTATAGTATCAGTACTACCCCCATCATCATCCTCCTCTCCCAGTGTATATACTATCACTACTATGCCCATAATCCTCTCAGTGTTATCCTATACTATCCACTACTGGCCCCCATTCATCCTCCCACAGTGTATTATACATATCTACTATCCCCCCATCATCCTCGCCAGGAGTAGATAAGTATCAGTACTCCCCCCATCTCCTCTGTCAGTGTATTATAGTATCACTTACTCCCCCCAATCTCTCCTACTCCAGTGTATTATATGATCACTACTCCCCCAAACCTCCTCCTCCAGATTGAATATACCTTAATGTCACACTAACTCCCCACATCTCCACATCCTCCAGTTGTGAGTTATATACATCAATGTAACTCCACTCCATCCGTCCGTATACCGGTATTATAGATCCTACTCCACCAAACTCCTCCAGTGTATTTGTAGGTCACTATCCCCCATGCTCCTCACTCCAGTAGCAGGTTTATAGTATCACTACTCCCCCCATCCTCCTCCTCCAGTGTATTATAGTATCACTACTCCCCCCTCATCCTGCCTCTCAAAGTGTAGTATTAGTATCACTACTGCCCCCAAAAGTTCATCCTCCCTAGTGTACTTATAGAACAATCTAAACTACCCTTAATGGCCATCCTCTCACAGTGAATGTAACTGTGTGACTATCCGTAATGCCCCTATCCTCCTCCTCCGTGCAGTTATGATATAGGTTAATCAAACTACTACCCGACATCTCTCCAGTGTCATTATAGTTTCAGCGGACCTACCCACACATCCTCCGCCAGGGTAGATTATAGTTTATCGACTTTTACTAAATCACCACATCCTCCTCCAGTATGTATATGTATAGAGTAAATCATCTATGTAACCACATCAACCTACTGCTCCGGTGGTATTATGTATCACTACACCCCATCCTCCATCGCAGTGTCATTATAACTCAGTAAACCCCCATCATCCTTATCCTCCTTGGCTCCTCCAGTGTTGATACATTCAGTACTACCCCCATCATCCTCCTCCTCAGTGTATTATACTATCAGTACAACCCCATCATCACCTCCTTCCAGTCGTATGTATACTATCAGAGTACTATCCCCATCATACTCTCTACCTTCAGTGTATTAGACTATCAGTACTATCCCCAATCCTCCTCTCAAGTGTATTATACTATCAGTATATCCCCTATCGCGATACTCACCTCCATTCACAAAGGTATATTCATATTACATCAGTACTGTACATAACCCTGTCCCCACACCATAACACTCTTCAATGATGCTGTATACTATCAGTACTATCCCACATCTCCTCCTCTTCAGTGTATGATTATACGTCAGTACTATCCCCCTCTCCTCCCAGGTGTATTATACTATCAGTACTATCCCATCCTCACATCTTCAGTGTATTATACTATCAGTAGACTATCCCCATCGATCATCTTCAGTGGTATTTAATATCCAGTTACTATCCCCCATTCCTCCATCTTCCGGTGTATTATGACTATAACTACTGCCCCCATCATCACGGTGTGTATATATAGTATCAGTGATCTAACCCCATCATCATCCTCCTCCCCAGTGATTATACTATCCAATACTGCCCGCGATGCCTCGCTCCATCAGTGTATAGCATTATCACTACTGACCCCCATCTCCTCCCAGTCAGGTGTATTTATACTATCACTACTCCCCCCATCATCCTCATCCATGGGAATATATTTATATGATATCAGACTACTCACCCTCACACATCCTACTTGCCCAAGATGTATTATACTATACTACTCTCCGCCGATCCTCCTCCTCCGGGTGTATTAACTATCAATCACTCCCCCCCATCCGCCTACTCCAGTGGATTATACTATCACTACTCCCCCCATCATCTCTCCCCCCCCCCCCCCCCCTTCCTCCAGTGTTATTCTAGTATCACTACTCCCCCAGCTCTCTCTCCAGTGTATTAGTGCTATCACTACCCGCCCATCTAGCCTGACCCCAGTTGTATTATACTGTCCAGCCATACTCCCCCAACCTCCTCAATACAGGATGTAACTCCGGATCAGTACAGGATAAGTAATGTCATGTATGTACACAGTGATTGCACCAGCAGCAGAATAGTGAGTGCAGCTCTGGGGTATAATACAGGATGTAACTCCGGATCAGTACAGGATAAGTAATGTCATGTATGTACAGTGACTCCTCCTGTAATACACTACTACTCCCATCCTCCCCTGTGCAGTATGTACTACCCCTGATATAATCCTGTAGTCTCGGGTGTCGCTTTCTGTTCTATTCTCGGCTTTTATCCATCAAACCAGAAATAAGAGAGTGCATATGGCGGCCAGTGACCATCACCGCGGGGCTGATGCTGGGATAATACTGCCCCCTGGTGGCGGCTCCATGGACTGCACCCGTATTATTCGCAGCTTCATCCCAATCAGAGGAAACGATTATACATGAGCGAGGAGAATCACATCCCCTGCCGGGGCCGGAGAGAGAGAGACCCCCCCCCCCCTGCCGGGGCCGGAAAGAGAGATCCCCCCCCTGCCGGGGCCGGAGAGGGATCACATGTACTGATGTCCGGGTCGCCTCCCTCTTACGGCGCTGTACACACCAGGTTCTGCTCATAGATTCCGGATCTCCGATGCACTAAATCTACTCTAATCGACCCTGGGCTGACACCAGGGAGCACCTACCACCAGGGAGCACCTACCTGCACACCCGGGCCGGGAAGTAGAGCTTCTGCCAGGAGCGGCAGTAATAGTGAGCGTGGTCAACGACGCGGATCCAGTCCAGCTCATCCATGGAGACCTCGATGTAGTAGGAGTACGACCTGGGGGACACACGAGGACAGATATAGTGACCCCCGGGAGACACCCGTATAGTATAGTATAGTATAGTGACCCCC
>WNYA01000440.1:117391-129803 GCA_019512145.1 Engystomops pustulosus | reverse complement strand
ACGGAGACACCCGTATAGTTATAGTATAGTATAGTTATAGTATAGTGACCCCCGGGAGACACCGTATAGTATAGTATAGTGACCCCGGGAGAGACACGGAAGCATATGACCCCCGGAGCCACCGTTATAGTTAGTATAGTATAGTGACCAGGGAGACACCAGTATAGTATAGTATAGTATAAAGTGAACCCCCCGGGAGACACCCGTATAGTATAGTATAGTATAGTGACCCCGGGAGACCCAGTTTATAGCTATAGTATAGGCCCGGAGACACCGGTAGCGTCTAGTGACCCCGAGGAACCCGTATAAGTATAGTATAGTATAGGGACAAGGGAGACACCGTATTAGTATAGTATAGTATATGGACACCCGGGAGACCCCGTAAGTTAGATAGTAAGTGACCCCGGAGACACCCGTATAGATAGGATAGTATAGTATAGGGAACAGGGAGCCCACCCGTGATATAGTATAGTATAGGACCCGGGAGACACCCGTATAGTGATAGTCTAGGGACCCCGGGGACACAGTATAGTGACCCCGGGAGACCCCGTACTTTGTATCGTATAGTTATAGTAAGGTACCCCCGGGAGACACCCGTATAGTCTAGTTATAGTATAGTGACCCCCGGGAGACCCATTTATAGTATAGTATAGTTATAGTTATAGGACCTCCGGGAGGACACCCCCGTATGTAAGTATAGTGACCCCGGGGAGACACCCGTATAATGTATGTGACCCCCGGGGGACACCCGTATAGTTAAGTATAGTATTTATAGTGACCCGGAGACACCGTTTTGATAGTAGAGTATAGGTATAGGATAGTGACCCCGGGGACACCGTATAGTTAGTATAGTATAGATCGTATGTATTATAGTATAGTATAGTGACCCCCGGAGAGACACGTATAGTATAGTATAGTTACCCCGGGGAGACCACCCGTATAGTATAGTATAGTTATTATAGTATAGTGACCCCTGGGAGAACCGTATATAGTATAGTAATAGTATAGTGACCCGGGAGGACACCCGAATAGGATGTATAGTGACCCCGGGAGACACCAGTATAGTATAGTATAGGATAGTGACCCCGGGAGACACACGTATAGTATAGTATAGTGACCCCGGGGGGGAGAGAGAAACAGTATAGTAATCGTCTAGTGACCCCGGGAGAGACACCCGTATAGTATAGTATAGTGACCCGGATGACACCCGGATAGGTATCGTATAGTATAGTGACCCCCGGGAGCGGACACCGTACTATAGTATCGGACCCGGGAGACACCGTATAGTATTAGTTAAAGAGACCCCGGGAGCGACATCCGTATAGATAGTCTATAGTATGGATAGTCTAGTATAGTATCGTGACCCCCCGGGAGAGACACCCGTATAGTATAGGGACCCCGGGAGACACCCGTAGATAGTATTAGGTAGTGACCCCGGGAGACACCCGTATAGTATAGTATAGTGACCCGGGAGAGCACCCGTATACAGTATAGTATAGTGACCCCCGGGAGAGACACCCGTATAGGATAGTAGTGACCCCCCGGGCGAGACCACCATTATGTATGTCTAGTGCCCCGGGAGAGACACCTTTTATAGTATAGTATAGTGACCGGGAGAGAGACACCCGTATTACGTACGTATAGTTGACCCGGGGAGAGGCGCCACCCGTATAGTATAGTATGTATACGTGACCCCCGGGAGCGGAACCCCAGTTATTAGG
Source organism: Engystomops pustulosus (assembly GCA_019512145.1). Classification (NCBI taxonomy): domain Eukaryota; kingdom Metazoa; phylum Chordata; class Amphibia; order Anura; family Leptodactylidae; genus Engystomops; species Engystomops pustulosus. Next base: position 128,082 of record WNYA01000440.1, on the reverse strand, counting down.
AGTGTGGACCCCCGGGAGACACCCGTATAGTATAGTATAGTGACCCCCGGGAGACCCGTATAGTATAGTATAGTGACCCGGGAGAGGACACCCGTATAGTATAGTATAGTGACCCGGGAGAGACACCCGTATAGTATAGTATAGTGACCACGGGGACACCAGTTCATAGTATAGTATAGTGACCCCCGGGAGACACCAGTATAGTATAGTATAGTGACCACGGAGAGGACACCCTTAGTATAGTATAGTGACCCCGGGAGAACCAGTATAGTATAGTATAGTGACCCCGGGAGACACAGTATAGTATAGTATAGTATAGTGACCCCGGGGACACTCCGTATAGTATAGTATAGGACCCCCGGGAGGGACACCCGTTTATAGTATAGGATAGTGACCCCCGGGGAGAGACACTGTATAGTATAGTATAGTGACCCCGGGAGACACCAGTATAGTATAGTTTTATTAGTGGACCCGGGAAGACCCCGTATAGTATAGTATAGTGACACCGGAGACACCCGTATAGTATAGTATAGTGACCCCAGGGAAGACACCCGTATAGTATAGTGACCCCGGGAGAGACCACCTGTTATAGTATAGTTATTAGTATAGTATAGTGACCTGGCGAGGGACAACCGTTAGTATAGTGACCCGGAGACCACCCGTAATAGTATAGTATAGTATAGGGACCCCCGGGAGACACCGGTTTATAGTCTAGTCTAGTATAGTATAGTGGGACCCCCGGGAGGAAACCGTTATAGTAAAGTTAGTATAGTATAGTGACCCCGGGAGACACCCGTATAGTATAGTATAGGGACCCGGGAGAGACACCCGTACATAGCTGGTATAGTGACCCCGGGAGAGACACCCGTATAGAATAGTATAGTGACCCCCGGGAGAGACACCCGTATAGAATAGTATAGTGACCCCCCGGGGGAGGAGAAGAGGACACCCGTATAGTATAGTATAGTGACCCACGGGAACCAGCAGAATAGTGAGTGCAGCTCTGGGGTATAATACAGGATGTAACTCAGGATCAGTACAGGATAAGTAATGTCATGTATGTACACAGTGACTGCACCCGCAGAATAGTGAGTGCAGCCCTGGGGTATAATACAGGATATGTAATGCCATATGCCTCCATGTAGATATATTTCAGCATCTCATTATGTCAGAGAAGTCTATCTACCTCGCAGGACCTTGAAGAACAGCAGAGAGCGTAGTGAAGGTCAATTAGGGTTTAGCAGCGGCCGGGCTGATATCTTAATTAGGGTGATTCTCGCAGCCTTGTCTCTTATATTGTTATGAAACAGTCAAATGGTGAGTGGGGCGAGCAGCCCGCACTTTCCCTGCAGCTGTCAGTGTAAGCGCAGCCTAAGCCGGTAACAACAGCTGCGGGTGACCCTCAGTGGTGGAGTCTGAGGGGAGGGGGGGGGGGGGGGGGGCGGGGCCGATTCCGATAATGAGTTTGCAAACTTGTTGAGGTATCTGTTACATATAACTTGCAGATGCCTCCAGCTTCCGTCCAGAGACAGATGGAGGAATTACTCGCCTGACACGGAAAAATTCTCTCGGATACGCAGAGCTGTCGCGGATTTAACCCATTAATACCCCAGTGGCATAGCCCCTCCCCATCCCAGAATGATCTACAGCGATCATTTCCTTCTGTCCCCACCGAGATCAATAGGTTATAAGACTGCAAATCCCTGTGTCATTGAAACGTGTCAAAGTGGCAGGAGGGTGCACGGGTCTGACACCAAGGACTGAACAATTAGGGAAGTTCAGGTTTAATTGAAAGGATTTTAGGCAAATTCACGTAAATTTGTAAAAAAAAAAAATTTGAAAAAAAAATACAAAAAATTCAGAAAAAAGAATTACAAATAAAAATAAAAATCGCAGTATGGAACGGGGCACGAGCCAATGGCCTTCGAGCAAGTCAAAAGATTTGCAAAAATGTATCCAAATTTTTTTTTTAGATCCCAAAAAGTTGGGAAGAAATTGTATGGATTTCAGTCCGGAATGTTGGGTTTTCCCGGAAAGTAAGAAATTGCGCCCCATTGTGATAAATGTGGACTACTATGGGGCAGGGGGAGATTTCGGCCGGGGCTCCTGGTTATAGAATTTTGCGGGTCTGGAAATTCTGTGCTTCCCCTTACAGACGACAGATCGCTTTTCACCGAATGAAACGGTGAATAAAATATTGTTTTCACAGTCACTCGATACAATTTATTTGCAATAGTAAAAATGTTTATTTAAAAGTATCCACCCCTGATCGCCCCGATCCACAGCGTGTATAGAGGGGCTTTATGCAGAGCCCGGGCTCCTGGCAATGACAACACTGACCTCTAGTGGTCACACAGGAAAACTTCAGGACAAAAACGAAATCCCAGGCCAATGCTCCCCTGCAGCTGCTTCTTAAAGGGGTGTTCCATCTCTTCCGTAGGGTGTTCAATATAAAGTTGCGGAGGGTCTGACCTTAAGACTGCTATCAGTCAGTGCTCCGCCAAGCTGTGGTCAGAGGTTGTGGACCCTTCAATCTTATACTGCTGAATTTTACTATGAATATCTCTTCCCCCTGAGTTATTGATGGAGCAATAACATAGGGACAGCACAAGCCACCGTCTTAAAGGGGCTCACTATTTTCTAATATACTTTGCACATTTTAAGATCTCTGCTTGCTTTAAAGTGAATGGAAATATTCCTGTTTACAATCTGAAGCACAAACCCAGCATTCCTCACAACTGAGGGTTTGTTACAATGGTATTGGATTACTCAGGGGTAAATGGGGTATATCTGCACTGATACACTGTAACAGATTGGGAAGAGAAACTAAAACCATAGGGAGAGATTTATGAACTTGGGCGCCTAAAAATGTGCGATTGTAATCGCTTCTCGTCACACCAATGCACATACGTTTATTTCATTGGTTTTTATTTCTTGTATGGTTGATGCACAGTTCAGCACATGTTAACTAACTTTTATACATGTACACGCTCATTTGCATATCCTACTGTATAGATGTGCAAAAAATACAAAGTTCTCCCGGATGTGATAAGGAAAACTCTGCCTCTTTTATCCACCTTGTAAGGCCGGCCCCTTGACATCAAGCACGACCTCCAAGAAGCCTTATGACATGTATCTGCTCATCTTCCTTACTTATTCCCACTCTCATCCCCTCCATCTATGCAACCAATGCATCCGACATTCCCTGTTCCCCCGTTACTATCAATACAAGGAATAACTGTTTCCCTGCCCCACTACAACATCCTCTCATCAATATACATTCAATGTGACCCTTACGCAGACGCCCCCCCTCACCGCAGCCACACCCCGCCCTCTCTATATCTACAGCAGAGCGTTCGGCGCGCGCCAATGCCACACTCACCACTGCAAACCTAAGCGAGTTCCTCCCTTACCTGTAAGACCTCATCACTAACGTTTACCTTCTTCTTTTCCTTCGTTTTCCCAGCCCTACGTTCATTTTACTTCTCTTGTTATCCTTTAGATGCTGCTCCACTATTCTATATATTTTTATTTCCTTTTTATATAGTGCACACAGATTACACAGCGCTGCACAGAACTTGCCAAATCACTCCCTGCCCCCAATGGGGCTCACAATCTAATCAACCTACAAGTATGTTTTTGGAGTGTGGGAGGAAACCAGAGGACCCAGAGGAAATCCACGCAAACACAGAGAGAACATACAAACTCTTTGCAGATGTTGACCCTGGGACATGAACCCAGGACACCAGCACTGCAAGGCTGTAATGCTAACCACCGAGCCCCCCTATTCTATACAGCTCATCATGCTATAACGCAGCAGACTTTAGGCTCAACTACTGATGTAAATTACATAATTTGCGCCAATGAAACCCTATTGAGGCGCTTTTAGCTTATTCTTATGTATCCATACCCACAATTTACCATGTCACAATATATATGAATTTTGGGGGCAACTCAAGGATTGATGAAATTGCAATTATAATATCTAGGTTTTAATATTCCATTATTATAATCATTCTAAACTATATTTATAATAATTTCTACTTGCATGTAATATGCTTAAATATTATCACAATTCTGATCTTAGATACAATGTTTGGTGTATTCATTGTATTTATCCCTCTTGTTTATTGATTTGTTTGTACGGTTTTGCATTGTTGGCCTGATGAAGATGTTGAATCACGTTGCTCAATATAAATCCCTCATTTGTAACCCGTCGTTTCCGTGGTCCTCACGTGGCGCACAGCGCGTCATCTCCGTTCTTCTTCCAATCCCTCAGTGTAACAGATTATCAGAAGACAATAGACCTGCAGCTCATCTGTACGTCTCTTCAATATCTTCACATGAATCATCATTGAAAATGAATTCTGTGGATTGTGGCGCCACCTAGTGCTAGAGGCCGGCCCTACACAACAATGTGAGCAAAAACGTATGCGATGTCTGGAGCCTGTTCACACTCTGCACCATTGTCCCTAATGTGTTTTGGAAAGGTCTAGAGATGCAGGGATTGTTAGATATCATACTGTGCACTGGGCAAGAGACCTCACACTGCTGTGCCCTTAGCTCTGTGCTTTGAGCAGCTCCCCCCTCTCCCCCTGCCTGCTACTGTTCTTGTATTCAAGCACAAACCTGATACAGTTTTTACAGGTCTGAGAACAATTTAGTGCACAGAGCACAGCAGTGTGAGGACACGTCCCCAGTACTATCCTGGAATACAAATCTATATTTCACAGTCCTGCTTCTACTAACAACATACACAAAGGTCTTATTACATATCATTCCAGAAACAGTACCTGACACTGGCTGCAGAGAGCACAGAGCACAGCAGTGTGAGGACACACCCTCACTACTACAATCCGTGAATATATATCCATATTTCACAATCCTGCTGTTACTAACAACACACACACAGGTCTGATTCTATATTGTTCCAGAAACAATACGTAAAACTGACTGCAAAGAGCGCAGAGCACAGCAGTATGAGGAAACCCCTAGTACTACAATACTGGAATATATGTAATAATATTTCACAGTCCTGCTGCCACTAATAACTGTGACAGAGTGTCAGGAGAAGTGGTAGATGGGGTGTATGTTTGCCCAAGATAGCTCATTTTTGTAAAACCTACCAGGGACCTGTGTTGCTGGGGTTGGGAAGGGAGGGAGGTCCACTCTCCATCCGGGTCGCGGCCCGTTAGCCCCGTAGACGAATACCCTGCTACCCAATCCCTTACATAACATACACAAAAGTGTGATCACACATCTTTCCAGGGACAATACCTAACACTGGCTGCAGAGAGCACAGAGCACAGCAGTGTGAGGATCTGTCTCCAGCACAATAATAGAATATAAATCCATATATCACAGTCCTGCTGCTACTAACAACATACACAAAGGTCTGATTAAACATCTTTACAGGGACACTACATAACACTGGCTGCAGTCTGTATGCTCTAACCTGCTGACAGGTTCCCTTTAAGGCTCCCACGACTCTTCTGCACAGCACAGTGCCATAGGATACATCTTCATGCTGCCACATCCTCTCCTACTGCTATGTACAGTGGCTGCAAAGATATAATCATCAGGACTTATTGAAGTTACCTCCAGAGGGAGCTAAGAAGCTTACTGCAGACTGTGTGTATGTAGAACTCTATGAGAGTACAGTATGCAGCCAGCTCCTGAGCTCCCCCTAGTGGTGGCTGCAAGATGATGAGATTTTATAACGATTTTCCGGAAGGTGGATTTTGGAGCTATAGATTGCGTTGTTGTTACTCCTGTTTGTAGATAGACACGTCCCTGCCCTGTGTCACTTGTCTACATTGATCAAATACTTCCCAATTTAATCAGCACAGAAGCCAAGATACTCCCGGAATCTCTGCAGGTCAGCCCACACGCCCTCGGAGGCTTTCCAATCATGTCACAGGAATAATAACTCCCAGGTCATATAATGAGATGTGACCTTGGCATGTAGTTTGTCCCGATTCGTTAAAGGGGCGGGGGTCATCGCTATATATAGTAGGACCCAATTTATCTCAGACCAGGTATTTACTAATTGGTCTTCAGGACCTGGACGCCTTCTGGGAATTCCTGTTATCCTGATGCTGCTAATCATGGAGGATGGACCCGGAATTTCCTCCCCCACTGTCATCCGCTTGTGACTCCAACTCCCATCATTCCCAGTAAAAAATCCTGTAATTCCACAGGAAGTGCCAGTACATAACATCAATCAATATCCCAGATACTATAATATAGAGCAGACAGAGAGCAGCGCTGCTGGGGGCTGGTGATCATGCTCAGGGGGCGGGACTTAAAGGGGGTTTCCTCTTGTTTGTGCATAAATTTTAATACAGAAAACCTGTATAGACCTAATGGCTGTCACAGCTGAGGGTTTGCTACAACTGTATCCAGTCTACAGAACCCTAAATGGATCAGCAGCACCAATCGCTATTTGTTACAATGTATCAGCCTGGAGTCCTGACTACTCAGCTTCCAGTAGTATGTCTAGACCAGAAGCAACTGTAACAAACACTCAGCTGTGAGATGTATCATGCATTTTTTTATCTGGTGGGTGTAAACAAGGGTGTTGCCATTCATTTACAGCTTGCAGAGATCTTAGCAATAGCTGACAGATATCTAATGTGTATGGCAACAGCTAATTCCTTGGAGTAGGATGTGTCCTGCAATGCTCTGCGGCCGCTGCTAGATGGCGCTAGTGATACACAGTGAAAATCCAGAAACTGGTGACAAATTCCGAGTCTTGATACAATCGTTGTGTCCACACGATTGTGCTTTACTGCACTGCCGAAATTCATAAAGGTTACTGTTTCTTTCAATCAGGCCTCCAATATTTAAAGGGGACGGCTGTATCACTGCATACATTATAGCTCCTAACCTCGGCCTTCATCTCCATTTTTCATCCTCCTTCTGCATAATTTCACGCACTGCATCAACAATGATAAACTCACGGAAGAGTAGAAGTCCAGAGCGGCAGTGAAGACTGACACACAGTCCATTATATACAGTATTTTATGGACTATAAGGCGCACCGGAGTGTAAGGCGCACCATCAATAAATGCCTGATAAAAAGTCTGGGTTCAGATATAAGGCGCACCGGATTATAAGGATGAATGACCAGCAGGTGGCAGACCTGTGCACCGTTCAAGGCAGCTAGTAGTTATATTCTTGTACATAGGGGGCAGTATTATAGTAGTTATATTCCTGTACATAGGGGGCAGTATTATAGTAGTTATATTCTTGTACATAGGGGGCAGTGTTATAGTAGTTATATTCTTGTACTTGGGGGGCAGTCAGGGGTGCACCTAGCCTTTCTGCTGCCTGAGGCGAGCTATAGAAAGACGCCCCCCCCCCCCACTCCATATATGTAATATATCAAGGAGTGTCAGAACCAGACCCAAATCATATTGGTTTGCTTCGGAAATAAAGCAATGCAAAATACATAAGAGCGTGCCACCATGTACTATATAATAAACACAGCGAGCTACCACAGAACAAAATACATACAACAATCCGCGATATAATATAAAATCAATACATCATGCCACCATATATTATAAAATACATACAGCGTCCTTCATGTAATATATAATAGATCCAGTGTGCCGGCGTATACCATATAATACTTACAGCGTGCCGCCATGTACCATATAATACACACAGTGTGTCTCCATATACCATATAATACATACAGCGTGCCCCCATATACCATATAATACATCCAGCGTGCCGCCATATACCATATGATACATACAGTGTGCCGCCATATACCATATAATACATACAGGTGCCACCATATACATATAAGGACTACAGCGTGATGCCATTATACACATTAAACTACATACAGCGTTGCCCACCTTCCAAACTACATACAGAAGCCGCATATACCATATAATAATACGCATGCGCCATTCTACCATAGTAATACAGTACCGCGTGCCGCCAATGACCATATAATACATACAGCGTGCCGCCATGATACCATATAATACATACAGCGTGCCGCCATATACCATATAATACATACAGCATGCAGCAGTTATACCATATAATACATACAGGCGTGCCGCCCCCCATTATACAAGATAATACATACAGAGTGCCCCACATTATACCATATAAACAACACAGCGTGCCACCATATACCATATAATACATACAGAATGCCGCCATATACCATTGATAATACATACCAGCATGCCGCCATATACCCTCTAATACTACAGCGTGCCGCCAGAATACCATATAAGACATACAGCGTGCCGCCATATACCATATAATACATACAGCGTGCAGCCATATACCTATAATACATTAAAAGCATGCAGCCCTATACCTATAATACATACAGCGTGCAGCCATATACCATTATAATACATCTACAAGCATGCCGCCATATACAATATAATACAGATTGTCCGGTGCCCCATATACCATATAATCCATACAGTGTGCCCCCATATACAATATAATACATACCAGCGGGCCCCCATATACATATAATACATACACAGGCGTGCCCCCATATACCATCTATACATACAGTGTGCCGCCATATATGCCTACGAATACATTACCAGCGTGCCACATATACCATATAATACATACACGTGCTGCCAATAACCATATAATACATACAGCGTTGCCTTGCCAGATACCATATAATACATACAGCGTGCCGCCCAGATACCCATATAATCATACAGCGTGCGCCATATACCACTAATAATACAGAGTGCCCCCCATATACCCTATGAATACATACAGCGTGCCGCCTATGCCATATAATTATATAATACATTTACAGCGTGCCACCACCATAACCAGATATAATACAGCATGCCGCATATACCATATCAATACATACCGCGTGGCCGCCATATACCATATTAATTACAACAGGTGTGGCCCCCATATACCATCTAATACATACAGCGTGCCGACCTATACCATATAATACAGACAGCGGGCCGCCATATACCATATAATAATTACAGCATGCAGCCATATACCATTATAATAAATACCAGCGTGCCGCATATTATACATATAATACATACAGCTGTTGCCCCACATATACCATATAATACACCAGCGGGCCACCACATACATATAATAATACCAGAATTGCGCCATAGACCATTATAATTACATCAGAAGCCGCAAGATAACTATAAACATTACAGCGTGCCGCCCATATCCATATAATACATAACAGCGTGCAGCCATATACCAAGATAAACCTACAGCGAGGCCGCTCTATAATATAATACAGACACATGCAAGCCAGTATACCATATATACATACAGCGGGCAGCCATTATCCATATAATACATACATCGTGCCGCCCTTATATACCATATAATACATACAGCGTGACGCAACTCTATACAATATATAAATTACAGAAACGTGCAAGCCATATACCATATAATACAACAGCATGCCGCCCTATACCAATAATAACATACAGCGGACGCCATTATACCATATATACATACAGCATGCCCCATATACCAATAATACAACAGCGTGCCTCCATAACCATATAATACATACAGCGTGCCGCCATACCCATATAATACATACAGCGTGCCACATATACCTATGTGACATAACAGGTGCCGCCATTACCATATACTACATTACAGCATGCTTCCATTTACCATTATAAGACATACAGTGTGCCGCCCATTATACCATTCTAATAAATTAGTGTACGGCCATTATACCATATGATACATACAGTGCCGCATTATAGACATATAAACATGCATCAGCGTGCAGCCATTTGCAGCCATATACATATAAACCATACAGCGTGCCGCCATATACCATGTAATACATACCCACTGTGCCACTATATACATATAATACATACAGACGTGCGGCATATACATATAAACATACAGCGTGCCGCCATTATACAATATAATACATACAGCGTGCCCTCCATAACCATATAATAACATACAGCGTGCCTCCCATTACATATAATTACAGACAGTGTGCCGCCAGATACCAGATAATACATACAGCGGCTCCTTATACCATATATAATGACAGCGTGCCACATATACCATATAATACATACGTGTGGCCCCCTATACCATATAATAAATACAGCGTGCCCCATATACATATAATAATACAGCGTGCCGCCATATACCATATATACTACCGCATGCGCATATACCATTATAATAATACAGCGGTGCCCGCAAGATACCATATACTACATACAGCGTGCTGCCATATACCATATAATCCCTACAGCATGCCGCCATATACCATAGAGACATACCAGAGTGCCCCCTATACCATAAATAATAGATTGTGCAGCCACTTATACCATATAATACATTACAGGTGCCACATATACATATAGACTACAGCGTGCGCCCTATACAATCTTAATACATTACAGCGTGCACACCAATATTACCTATAATACATACAGAAGACGCCATATACCCATATAATACATACAGAGTGCCGCAATATACCATTATAATAAAAAGTGTGGCCGCAAATACCATATACTACATACAGCGTGGTGCCAATACCATATAATACATACAGCGTTGCCGCCATTACCATATAATACAACAGTAGTGCCACATATACCAATATAATAAATACGGTGCCCCAGATACCATCTAATACAACAGCGTGC
>WNYA01000440.1:105533-117357 GCA_019512145.1 Engystomops pustulosus | reverse complement strand
ATACATACAGCGTGCCGCCATATACCATATAATACATACAGCGTGCCCCCATATACCATATAATACATACAGCATGCTGCCATATACCATATAATACATACAGCGTGCCACCATATACCATATAATACATACAGCTTGCCGCCATATACCATATAATACATACAGCGTGCCGCCATATACCATATAATACATACAGTGTGCCCCCATATATCATATAATACATACAGCGTGCCGCCATATACCATATAATACATACAGCGTGCCCCCATATACCATATAATACATACAGCGTGCCGCCATATACCATATAATACATACAGCGTGCCCCCATATACCATATAATACATACAGCGTGCCGCCATATACCATATAATACATACAGCGTGCCGCCATATACCATATAATACATACAGCGTGCCGCCATATACCATATAATATACATACAGCGTGCCGCCATATACCATATAATACATACAGCGTGCCGCCATATACCATATAATACATACAGCCTGCCCCCATATACCATATAATACATACAGTGTGCCCCCATATACCATATAATACATACAGCCTGCCCCCATATACCATACAAGCACATCATTTAAATTCATTGTGGGGGGGGGCCCAGCACATCATTAATTCAATTGGTGTGGGGCAGCACATCAGCACATTCATTTTATTACATTGTGGGGGGGGGCAGCACAGGGCACAGCACGGGGGCCAGCAGCACATCATTTAATTCATTGTGGGGAAGGGGGGGAGACAGCACATAATTTAATTCATTGTGGGGGGACAGCCAGCACCAAAATCAATTTATCCATTGTGGGGGGGGGCAGCAGCACATCCCATTAATTCATTGTGGGGGGGGCAAGCACATCATCATTTAATTAAATGGTAGGGGGGGCAGATATCAATTTATTTATCTCCATTGTGGGGGGGGGCAGCACCCAGCACATCAGCAGCAACACATCATTGAATTCATTGTGGGGGGGCCAGCACATTATTTGTTCCAATTGTCGGGGGGCAGCATACAAGCCAGCGCATATCAATTTATTCCATTGGGGGGGGCGGGCAGCATAAGCATATCATTTTATTCCAACGTGGGGGGGGGGGGCAGCATATCATTTATTCCATTGTGGGGGGGGGGGGGCAGCATATATTTATTCCATTGTGGGGGGCAGCGCCGGGCCCCCGGATCCGGATTTATTGGTTTGGGGGGCCCCGGCCCCCCCCCCTGCCTGGCGCTCCAATTGCCCGCCGATATATTCATGCTCCTGGTGGGGCCCCGGCAGGCCCCGACACTCGCCTCGGTAGGGGGGGACGAGGCAGGGTCCTCCGTTCGCCGAAAACAGGAAGCATCTGCCAGGGGGTGAACCTAGCCTTTCTGCTGCCTGAGGCGAGCTAGCTTTTATAGGAAAGACGGCCCCCCCCCTCACTCCCTATATGGTAATATATCAGGAGTGTCAGAACCGACCCAAAATCATATTGGTTTACTTCGGAAATAAAAGCAATGCAAAATACATAAGGAGCATCCCTCCATGTACTATATAATAAAACCAAAGGCAAGCTACCCACAAAGAACACAAAAACATCACATACACAATCCGCGATTTATAATTAATAAAATCAATACATCATGCCACCATTATTATAAAATACATACAGGTCCTTCTGTAATATATAATAGATACAGTGTGCGGCGTTGTATAACCATAAAATACATTACAGGCATTGCCGCCGTATTTATACGGTATTTATACCATATAACAGTGGTGGCGAACCTATGGCACGGGATTGCCAGAGATGGCACTCGAGCCCTTTTCTGTGGGGCACTCAGGCCATCATTGAACCCCAAGACAGGACCAAATCCACCGAATCTTTCCTGCAGTCCCATGAGATGCTACAATCAGCGCCTATTTCAAAGTGGAAAACTTCATTGGACTGTTGGAAACTTGCGGGGAAAAAGTGTGAAGCGGTGCTGATAGAGGCTGGTCGTCTTTGTAGTACCCTACATCTTACTGTACAGAGAGACCCTGGAAGAGCGGCTACAATGAGAGTCCTGAATTTGCCCTCCTTCTTTAAACTGATTAGGTGGCCTCAAGGGGGCCGATATTAAGATTGATACGATGATGAAGAGCAGGTAGCATGAGTAAGTTACTGCTTTTTTAAAAATGCCATGCACTGTTGGCACTTCGCGGTAAAAATACATGGATTTTGGTTATAGTTTGGGCACCGGGTCCTAAAAGGTTCGCCATCACTGCCCATATATAATACTTACAGTGGGTGCCGCCATTGTACCAATAATCACTTAACAGCATGCCCCCATATTACCATATAAAACACAGCGTTTGCCGCATAGAGTGCAGATGTCTGAGAGCTGTCTACAGAGAGAGTCCGGGAAAGGTGAGAATACAGGAATAGTACAAAGTCAGAAATCTAGGAAGATAAACTTTCTCATTCACATTATAAACCCAAGCAGCTAAATAACTACATTAACACATAAACTTATACAAGAATATAACTACTATAATACTACCCCCTATGTACAGGAATATAACTACTATAATACTGCCCTCTATGTACAGGAATATAACTACTATAATACTGCCCCCTATGTACAAGAATATAACTACTATAATACTGATACTAGCTGGCCCCCTATGTACAATAATATCTACTATCCCGTACAATATAACTTATATCTGCCCCTATGTACGAATATAAGCTACTATAACTGCTATGTACAATTAAAACTGCCCCCTGTGATTTACAGAATATAACCTAAATACATACTGCCACAGTGTACAGGAATCTAAACTGACTATACAATCTGCCCCTTCTATGTACATGGAAACAACTACTATAATACTGCCCCCTATTGTACAGAATATAATGACTATAATCCGACTGCCCCTATTACAAGAATATAATTACTATAATAACGCCCCCTATTACCAGGAATATAACTACTATACTCACTGCCCCCTTCATAAACCCTATGCAAACTGCCTATGCGAATATAACTACTATAATACTGCCCCTATGTACAAGAAGCTGATACTACTAAATAACTGCCCCCATGTACAAGAATCTGAACTACTGATAATATGCCCCCTATGTACAGGAATATAAACGAGCTATAATACTGCCGCCTATGTACAGTAATCTAATAACTACCTAATACTGGCCCCTATACAGGAATATAACTAACTACTTAACTGCCCCCTATATGACAGGAATATAACAACCTGATAATACTGCCTCCTATGTACAGAATGATAACTACTATAATACTTCCTGCCCCTATGTACAAGATATAACTGACTATAAACTGCCCCCTATGTACAGGAACTTATACTCTTAATACTCCCCCATATGTACATGAAATATTCTATAATAGCTGCCCCCATTACGAATATACTGATTAACACTGCCTCAGCCAACCCCCAATGTACAGGTAATCTTAACTACTATATAACTGCCCCCTATGTACAGAATTACTATGAGCCATTACGTAACGTATAATCGCTCCGACAGTATAACTACTAATCTGCCCCCTATGTACAAGACTATATACTATACTTGCTATACAATATAACATTATAATCTGCCTGTCGAAACTACTAATCTCGTCTATGTACAGGACTATAACTACTAACTCTGCCCCCATGTCCAGGGAATATAACTACCTATAATCGCGCCCCTATGTCCAAGATTAATACGATAATACTCCCCCTAGTCAGAATAAACTACTATACATACTCTCCCCTAGTACTGTACAAATATAACTAACTATAATACTAGTCTCCTATGTCACAGAATAACGACTACTAATACTGCTCCCCTAATGTACATGGAATATAACTCTATAGTACTCCCCCTATGTACAAGGAATATACTACTATAAATTTACTCCCTATGCAAAATTAAGGCATAATATCATGTACAGATATACTATATATACTGCCCCCTATGTACAGGAATATAACTAACTATAATACTGCCCTCCTATGGTGTACCAACGAATATAACTGCTATAATACTGCCCCCTATGTCTACAAGAATATAACTACAATAATACTGCCCCCTATGTTACAAGATATAACTACTATAATCACTGCACCCCTATGTACCAGAATTAACTACTAATACTAGGCCGCCCTATGGTTACCAATATAAGTACATAATGAACTTGCACTTACAATATACTAGATAATCCTGCCCCTATGTACAGAATAAACTACTATCATACTGCCCCACTAGTACAAGAATATAACTACTATAAATGACCACCGCCATGTACAAAACGATCAACTACTATAATCTTGCCCCTATGACAGGAATATGACTACTATACTACTGCCCCCTCTGACCCAGGAATATATAACATACTATAATCTGCCCTCCCATGTAGGAATATAACTACTATAATCTCCCCCTTGTACGAATAATAACTACTTCATAAGACTCCCTCGTCCTATGTACAGGATATAACTACTATAATACTGCCCCCTATGACACAGAATATACCTACTATAGCACTGCCCTCTACGTACAGAATAACTACAATATATACTTGCGCCCCTATGTACAAGAATATTACTACTATATACTGCCCCCTATGTACGGAATATAACTACAATAATACATGCCCCTCATGTCAAAATATAACTCTATAATACTGCCTCCCTCTATGTACAGGATGAATAACTACTATAATACTGCCCCCTATGTAAGAATATATAAAACTACTATAAACTGCCATCCTATTACCAGGAATATAACGACTAATAATACTGCTCCCCTATGTACAGAATATACTACTATAATACTCTCCCCCTCTATGTACAAGAATATACTACTATAATCACTCTCCCCTATGTCACAAGAATATAACTACATAATACCTGCCCCCTTTATGTACAGGAATTACGACTATCTAATACTGCCCCTATTAAAGTAATACTAAGACTATAATCTCACTGCCCCCACCTGTAATGTACAAGAATTAACTCTATAATACGTACTACGCCCCCTATGTACAGATATAACTACTATAATACTGCCCCCTTAAGAATAAATATACACGTACTATAATACTGCCCACTATTGTTCAGAATTAACTGACTATAATACTGCCCCCCTATGTACAACGGACAATATAACTACTGCATCAATACTGCCCTATTGTCAACGAAAAACATACTATAATACTGCCGCCTATGCACAAGAGATATAATATACTATAATACTGCCGCCCTTGTGTACCAAGATATAACTAAGCTATACAATAAACCGCCCTATTACGGAATATATATAACTACGTGTTAATATTCTGCCACGCTAGGTGCAAGATATTGATACACTCAGTATATCACTGGCACCCTATTGTAACCAGAAATAACTTGAAATATCCCCATTACAGTATAACTACTATAGTAACTGCCCTCCTATGTAAAAGATCATTCGATAACTTACTACAACGTACAAAATACACATATACTACCCGCCCTGGCCTTCTGCATATTCCTACCCTATTCGTGCTACATTACGGGAATAGTAACTCTATATATACTGCCCCCTTCCTATTTACAGAATATAACTACTAATACGCCCCCTAGTACAAGAATATAACTACTATATAACGCTCTGCCCGCCTATGTACATAAAGGACTAATGCACTCCAGTACGATATACTTATATAACATACTGCCCCCTATGTACAAAAATAAACTCATAATTACTGGCCCCGCCACCAATTAAACGAAGATGAACCTACTAACTATGCCCTTGTACTATACTTATCTACGCTCCCCATGTCACAGGAATTTATAACTACTATATACTCCGCCCCCCTATGTAACAGAATATAACTACTATAATACTACACCTTGTACAGTCGTACCCTACACCTATCCCCCGCTAGTGTCCAACAGAATATAACTTAACTATACATACTGCCACCTATTATCAAGAATTAACTACTATAAGCTGCCCCCTAGATGTACCATAGATATTTAACTACTATATACCCTATTACAGATCACTCTAAATATGACCCCTTCAAGAAATACTACTTAAACTGCCCCTGACAGGAATATAAGCTATGTAACTAGCCCCCTATGTACAAGAATTAATCACTACTATAATACGGCCCCCTATGTATCTAGAGAATTCTGATAACACTATAATCACTGTCCCCCTATGTACACGAAATAGAGTCTACTATACATCGCCCCCTTATGACAGGAAAATAACTACTATAAATAACTGCCCCCTATGTAATCAGAATTCCATACTACTATCAATATACTGGCCCCCCTATGTACAGGAATATAACTACTATAATACTGCCCTGCCTATGTACAAGAATATCAACTACTATAATACTCTACGCCCCCTATGTACAAATATAACTAGCATAATAAACTGCCCACCCCTATGTACAAGAATATATCTATCTCCCCACCCGCTAGACAGGAGTAACATCTGTAACGCCCCTATGTAACAAGAATAAAACTAATAATACAATACTACCGCTTCCTATTGCCTAGAACTGAATCTACTACTATAAACTGCCCGCCCCCCTAGTGTACAAGCGAATATAACTACTATAATACTGCCCCCTATTTACAGGAACTATAAACTTACTATATATACGGGCCGTCCCTATGTACAGGTATACTATGTTTTGTTGTAATAACCTCCTATCAGGTATACGATATATCTGCCCTTCCCCCTCATGCTCGCATACAATATAAATCTATATTCTAATATATTCCTTTGCCCATGTCATGTTTTAATCGCTGTGTGATATAGATTTTGTTAGTTACGTTATGTTCATTTCGTCACCTCCTTTCCCTGTCTTGTAAGATCATTACTATGGGGATCCCCTACATTAGTACGATGTGACCTTACCTGACCCCTTCTCATTCGTTAATACATTGGTCAGGTAATATATCGATTAGTCTCCAGGTGATGTTAAACTCCTTATACCTCCTGTAATTTGTCCTCTCCTCCATTTGTTCTCGCATCAAGCAATCGTGACATATCGCAATTTCTCACCTATGTAGGATCACTCAGATGAATTTTGGTGCTATTCTGTGCGGGAGGAGGTTCGCTGGTCGGGGGGGGGCCACAATTAATAATGAATTATATGATTCGTTTTGGTTGTTCAGTGACTGGTGAGGAAATTGGGCGTATAGAAGAATGTAGAACTCATTATTATTATACAATCAGAACATTCTCCACCTCACACTGTTGTGGTGATTGACATACCAATAGTGTAGGGGCTGCCATGCCCGACAAACGGGCACTGAGATATCAGCTCCTGGTATCAAAAAAAAAAAAAGATGACCACTTTTAATCCTCTTCTTAACTCGTCCGAGAGCTGAGCAGAGGATTGGGCAAGTGGTTTATGCTTAATTCTCTGACGTTTCATGATATGATAATCCTTCAAACCCCTAACTGAAAAACTCAGATAATTTCTAAAACACGCGCTCCCCTTTCCTCCTCACCACCTCCAAGTTTCCTCCTCTCTGACAGTGCAGAGTGCCATCGGGTCAGCATCTGGAACTTATATCTCAGCACCAGGGGCAAGAAAGAAAAATTTAGACATTGCCCCTTAACTTGGGAAAAACATTCACTCTTATCACTTACAATATGTAGTTCATCACCACATGTGTGATGTGGTCAAAGGCCTCTTAAGGGAAGTTTAATCCTCAAAGATCTGGAAAAGCAACCACTCATGGTTTTGTAGGCTCCACTGTACTGCAAGCCGCCCGTTGTTGGTCTCCTTTCCGGCATCTTTTTTCCGGTAATTCATCTACGACATTTGTCTAGGGACGACGAATAACTGACATACCCACCAGTGTATTGTCGGTCGCCAGAGGTCTTCTCAAGATGTTCCATACGAGGCGTATGCACTATCCAAGTTGCCTCTGGCCTCAAATATCACGTGTCTCCTCCCTGACGCTACTCCTCACGGCAGGTGCTCGATACTTTTTCGCCCCGGGGTAGCTTCCACTGATGTCCTGTTTGAGGGGTATGTTTGTTCTCGTCATCCGGGCTCTCTTCGTCTGTGGCGCCCACACCGCTCTGCGCCTGCTCTTGGCGGGCCCCACGTAAGTCTCCGGCCGGACATTGTCCGCAGTGGTCCGCGACAGCCTAGCTGAAGGGGGGGATGGGGTGGGACATGCAGGACGATCCCGCGAAGAAGTCGCTGGACGGTGTGAGGCCCTGTCCCCGCCACGGGATCACCAGCCCACTGCGCGCTGGGCGCTTCCCACTGCAGGTTGATCCCGGGGAGGCGTCGGTGTCGTGCGGACTGCAGGCTCACGCCTCCGTGCGGCGCTGGTGCGCGGCCCTGCGACTGTCGTAGGGGGGAGTCGAGAGGCGTGGCCCGGCCCCCCGGGGGCTCGGCACCCAGGGCCGCGGGGGGGGGGGACACGAGGGGGTCGCCGGGGAGGTTGTGCGTGCAAACGGGTTGCACTTACGTGCAGGGAACGCGTCGGCTCTGAACAAAGGCGAAGGGTGTGCCACACAAACCATAAAAAGGCAGACCAGACTGCGCGCAAAAGCCGCCACACTGCCGGCCCGCCCAGCGGCCAGTGGTCTGAACCCGCCACTCCACGCATCAGCAAAGGATCGGGGGGGGGGGCGGGCCGGGCTGTGATCTTTGGGCCCGTTGATAGCCTATTTGAGAAAGCGTGTGGTTTACCTTCTTGCATTGTGTCTGTTGGGGCCCGATCCGTTATTAAACGCTGGAATCCCGTGCTGCCCTGTCCCTGACCTCCCTCGCTCTGATCCCTGCTGCCGGTCCTGACCTCCCTCGCCTTGATCCCGTGCTGCCCTGTCCTTACCTCCCCCGACTCTGATCCGTGCCGCCTTTCCTGACTCCTGTCTGTGCATTGACCTTTCGTCTCTGCCTTACCATTCTGTCTGCACCTTGGCAGCCATCACTGACAACGTTTTGTGCGCCTGTGGAGCGACCTGGTGGTAGCAAGCAAGTCCAACTGCGTTGTGCGGGCTCTGGTGAAAACTGCTACCAGACTCCGGTCTTAGTGTCGGCTTACCCCAGGGTTCTGTGCATTGTTTCGTGTCAGGTGTTGGGAGCAGCCCTGTATGACATTGGGTGGTCCTGCCCCGCTGCCCCCATTGTCTCCGCGGAGGAATGAGCCGCTAGAAGCAATGCACAAAAAAAAAAATTGGCGCCATTTAATGCTCCCGTGACAGGTATAGAATCCGCGCCGAACTTACACAGGCACTGAAATTAGGTATTTTTCATCCTCTGCAGAATCCTGTATGATTCGCTCTACCTCTCTTGATTATAGCCCCGACTTGCGCCAGTAAGGAGACTGTGCCCTTCTTAAGGGTAAGTGCACCTCCTCCAGGCCACATGACCACTGAGACATGCAGTGTCCACATAAACGGTCATGGCTATTGTGATTCCAGCTGCGATGTCCCCTTCTCCATGTACTATTACCCACAGAAACACAGGCACCCGTTTATACTATTGCCTTGTCCTGGATATGTTGCATGTGGTGTGTTGTCCTCTCCCACTGAGCTTGTGGCGCGCTCTGAGCTTCCCTGCTTTGTGATCACTCCACAGGCTCGTTCCCCTCTATTCTGAGTCCCTCCTTCTCCTAACTACAACTAACGCCCTTACCACAAATTTTCCTGATCTATAAATCTCCTCCCCAGGGGACACAATATACCTAACACTGGCTCGCCCAGAGAGTTTCAGAGCACAGCAGTGGTGAGGACAACTCCCCCTAGGTGTTCTACAATCGCTGGAATATACGAAGATCACATATATCCACGTCCTGCTGCTACTTACAACTATCAAACACAGGGGGGGGGTTGGGGGTCTTGGATTCTTTAACACCATCCTCTCCAAGGGACATCATAACTCCTTGGGGCTGTCAGATCAAGCTAAATACATATCGGAACGTCATGTGCTTCTTAAGCAATGAATGTGTGTTTTTACATTCCAATCCAATCGTTCAATACAGGTGACGTTACCTCCTTCCTCAATCGGAGGCGTTATCCCAATTATTGCCTATTTTTGTGTACACCCTACTGACCTTACATCGGGAGGAGCACGAAGGTTCAGCCAGTGTGAGGAACATTGCCCCAAGTTCTCTACCACGTTGGAAGATAATATATCCATTTCACAGTCCTGCTGCCTACACCACGAAAGTACATTAGTTTACTCATCTCATCCAGGGACAAGTAACCCAACCCGCTGCAGAAAGACAGAGCCAGCATGTGAGATCACACCCATTTCTACGATCTTAAATGTAATTAATCCAGTTTCACAGTCCTCCTGCTGCTAAAGTCATTATTTACACATCTCCCCAGGGATAATTCTAACATTGACTGCAGCATACAATAAAACTGATGACAAAGTCCCCTTTAAATAGTTAAGGGGCACATGCACAACTTGTGGTGGACTTCCATATGGGAGAACTGACCCTTGTTGTCAAGATCCTCTCTAGTGGGTTGCAGAGTAGTCGGACCCCACCAATCAGAAAAGTATTACTTATCCTGTGGGTGGTTATTATCACTTGCTTTGGGGGGCCTACCCCTTTAAGGCACATTTTTTGGTAAAAAAGCCAACATCTGACTCTTTTATCCTAGGATTTATTAAAAACTCACATCATAAGTGTTGGCAGTGTGGGATTCCTGATGACTATACACATCGCTATAGCTAAGCCACACCCGTCCTCCTCTAGCCCCAGCGGAGAATCTTGATCCTATAATTTCCCTATCTAATTGAACGGAATTTGCCTTTTTCCTCACTTTTTCCCCGCCGGTGCACCTACATAATAAGGGGGTTCACAGAATGTGAGGCTGGAATTTACATCATTTTTCATATTTTCCACACACTGTGGATTTAATTCTGAATCTCATTTTATTCGATCAAGCATATGCAGACGGCTATATTTATAGCGATAATTCTAACCAATGATCGTCAAGAGGAAAAAAAAGGTCCAGCTTTTAATCCGATGGGTCATTAGTTTATGTATCCTAAATGTTAGGACTAAAAGCTTGCATTTATATGATTAAACAGGCAAAGTAGTAGTTTGCTGTATTAAAATTTGCTTGGTGAATATTTGATTTATCAATTATCGCAACCTGGTGGCCCCACCCCCTTAAAAGCAGAAGTTGCTGGCAGCGTTAGATATAGCCAATGCCTCAACCACAGACTAACAAGGATCATTACGATTTATAATTATACGTCCTTACAACTTGAAGGCCAGGTATAGGATGTCTTTTTCCAGTTTGTAGTTTATATCCGATCCCATAGGGGGGTGTGGGGACCACTCTCGCACTCATCTATGAGCTGGTTTCTGGCACTTCTTAAAGAACGCGGGCCACAAGTTCCGCTCCTGGTGGGTCGCTGTGTTAGGTGTACCAGACAAAGCAACGAGGGAAACTACACAGACTACCAAGCTTGAAGCTGCGGGTAGGAAGAGAATGGGGAGAAATCCTTCACTAGAAGTCAAACAATTGTAGACTGTAATCCTAATCCGATACCGCATAAGTGATAGTATTATCTCTGATAGTCTCTTAAGGACAGAATGCATACCTATGTACAAGAATATAACTACTATAATACTGCCCTCTATGTACAGGAATATAACTACTATAATACTGCCCCCTATGTACAAGAATATAACTACTATAATACTACCCCCTTATGTACAGGAATATAACTACTATAATACTACCCCCTTATGTACAGGAATATAACTACTATAATACTGCTCCCCTATGTACAAGAATATAACTACTATAATACTGCCCCTTATGTACAAGA
>WNYA01000440.1:0-103912 GCA_019512145.1 Engystomops pustulosus | reverse complement strand
CTACTATTTTTCATACTGCTCGGAGATACACGAATATATCACTATAATACTGCCCCCTATGATAAGAAAATAACTACTATAATACTGCCCCCTATGTATAAGAATATAAAACACTAACTGACTGGCCCTATATAAAGAATATACTACTATAATACTGACCCCCTAGGTACAAGGATAAACTACTATAATACTGATCCCTATGTACAGAATATAACTACAATAATACGCGCCCCTAGGTACAAGAATAAAACTACTATAATACTGCTCGTATGTACAAGAATATATCTACTATATAACGCCCCCTAGTATAAGAATATAACTACTATAATACTGCTCCATAGTACAGGAAATATAACTACAATAATATGCCCCCTATGTACAGGAATAACTACTATAATACTGCCCCTATGACAAGAATATAACTCCTATAATACTGGCCCCTATGTACAAGGAATATAACTACTATAATACTGCCCCCATATGTACAGGGAATAATACTATAATAATGCCCCCTATGTACAAGAATATAACTACTATAATATGCCCCCTATGTACAAGAATATAACTACTATAATACTACTGCCCCTATGTACAAGAATATAACTACTATAATACTGCCCCCTATGTACAGGAAAATAACTACTATAATACTGATCCTATGTACAGGAATTTAACTACTATAATACTGATCCCTATGTACAAGAATATAACTACTATAATACTACCCCCTATGACAGAATATAATACTATAATACTGTCCCTAGTACAAAATAAATACTAAATATGCCCCCTATGTACAAGAATATAACTACTATAATACATGCCCCTATGTACAAGAATATCACTACTATAATACTGCCCCCCTATGTACAAGAATATACACTACTATAATACTGCCCCTATGCTTTACGGGAATATAACTACTATAATAGCTCCCCTAGGTATAAGGAAATAACTACTATAATACTGCCCCTATGTACAAGAATATATCTACTATAATACTGCCCCTATGTACAGGAATATAACTACATAATACTGCCCCTATGTTACAGGAAGATAACTACTATAATATGCCCCTATGTACAGATATAACTACTATAATACTGCTCTGTATGTACAAGAATATATAACTTTACTATAATACTGCCCCCATGTAACAGGAATATAACTACCATAATATTGCCCCTAGTACAAGAATATAACTACTATAATACGTCTTATGTACAAGAATATAACTACTAAATACTGCCCCCTTAAGAAACACCTACCCCCATACAGAATATAAATAATACTGCCCCTATGTAAAGAATATAACTACTATAATAATCTACTATACTTGACTGCTTGTATGTACAAGAATATAACTTATAATACTGTCCCCTTGTACAAGAAACAACTACTATAATACTGCTCCCCCTTCCTCTGCCCCCAGTTTTAGTCCCCCCTTGCTGCCCCATTCTACCCTGCCCTGCTTCCCCCAGTTCTAGTCCCACCCCTTGCTGCCCCATTTCTAGTCCCCCCCTGCTGCCCCATTTAGTCCCCCCTTTGTGCCCCATTCTAGTCCCCCCTGCTTCCCCCATTTCTAGTCCCCCCCTTGCTGCCCCCATTTTAGCCTCCCCTTGCTGCCCCCTTCTATCCCCCCCTTGCTGTCCCCAGTTCTAGCTCCCCCCTCCTGCCCCAGTTCTAGCTCCCCCCTCCTGCCCCCAGTTCTAGTGCCCCCAGCAGTCATCAGTTGTAGTGCCCCCCCTGTGCCCTCAGTTCTAGTGCCAGGATTTTAGTTTACATTGGCACCTATTTGTAGGATATACAATTTAGCTTTTTCGTTATTAGGGCATTTTTTGTTGTAACTGCATTTTTTTTGCAGTTAAGCATGCTTTTCCAGTGTTACCATTTTGGGGTTGGTATCCCTATTGTTGGCAATTAAGGAACTTTTTTTAGGTCAGGAGTAGAAAAGCATCAATTTTGTACTGGATTTTAAAATTTTTTGGGGGTGTCACCGTATAGTCTAATAATCATGCTATCTTTATTCTATGGGTTGATACGATTACAGGGACCCAATACTTGAATATTGTTTCTTATGTTTTACTAAATATGCCAAATAAAACCCTAATGTGGGAAAAAAAATCATTTTAGCATCGCTTCTTCAAGTGGATAACGTTTTTACTTTTTTTTGCACAGAGCTGGTTGATGGCTTGTTTTTATATGACATGTTGTACTTTGAAACAGTCAGTATCAACAAAAAAAGAAAAGATGATGTGTATATAGGACAAGAAGATGTTTATTTATTGAAAAATGCTACAATTAATGATACCTTAAAACACTTAAAACAGCCCGACAGCGTGAACCACAGTGTAAAATCCACTCCCAGCTATATTCAATATATTCTGAAAACAACCGATTGTAACCAAATAGCTCCAAAATACAAATACATATAATGGTTCAATATGCAAAACAACAGAAAATTTGCTATTTGGAGCTTAAAAATGCCTATAATCAAACATATAGTCCATAAACATTGCAATAATATAGCAACAATAGTAAGGTTTTACATACCAATATAATGTGGGTGGAAGTCAGCCTAAGAGGAGAGGAAGGGCACCACGCGTATCGCCTGTATGCAGGCTTCCTCAGGGGATACCCTTGTGTACTAAGAATGTGCTTTATATAGTCGCGTGGCCTGAGAGGAGGAGCCGACCGGATGCACGATCACCATCCGGTTGCGCCACGCCCACAGCTAGTCGGGAAAATATAGTTGTATACTGTCATTCTAAGAGCTTGATGCATGACATCATTCGTAAAAGGATAGCAAGGCATTAGGACCTGTGTGATTCAGAGCGGTATATCAGAGTGGGGGTCCGGCTCCATAATGGGGCGCTGGGGGGGGGGGGGGGCTGAATAACAGGAAGGGGCGGGGATGCATAACGGGGTAGCCTTATATACTGGGGCGCAGGGGCTTGCAGGCTATATACTGGGGCAGGGGCGCAGGCTATGTTACTGGGGCAGGGGCTGCAGAAGTTATTTAGTGGATAAGACACATGAGTAGTGGTTGGGACTGGAGATGAGCAGACTGGAGGTACCATGGCTAGTTACTAGGGGCATCAATTTGCCGGATTGGCTGTTCGGACTCCAATCCAGCAATATGTCCGGGTTGTAAAGCGGCTTGAAACCCGAACTAAGATCAAGGTTGTCCATCTCTAGTGGGGAAGGACAACGTTGGCCTCTGTAACAAACAGAAGCTGGCCCGTGAGATGGCGCCGCAGGCAGAACGGGATGTGAAGAGAGGAAGATGTTTATTATTACGCTCCCACCATATACGTTTAATTCCCAGACAACCCCTAATACTGTAATTGCACAAGAAACGAATGTCTGAGAAGGGAAGAACCTAGACCCGTTTGCCAGCTACATCACGTTTATGTCATACCCAAAAAAGGGGGTTCAAAACAACATATCTTGTCACTTTTTCACCCACACAGAGCAGTACCATGTATACGTGTGCTATTTACCCCTTTTTTACTTCACATAATCCAGTTATATATGTATAGCTTTGCTAATCATGTGTCACAGATCTGTATACATTACCCGGGCAGCAGAGAGCTCTAGGAAGACAAGAACTCAAAGAATAAACTGAGCTACCTAGTCATCTGCTCCTCTTGTCTAAGTCACATAATCCAACTGCGTACGTATTTAGCTTCACATAATATGATTACATATAGATGTATACATAGGGAGGTCTGTGAAGAGGAAACTGAGCTTGTCATCTGAGCTGCTAATTTACCTCACACAGTGCAGCTCCATATGTACAGTATATGAGTAATTATATACATTATACTGCACGCAAAGACTTCTGGGAAAGGAGGGACTTAGCTCGTCATGCTTCCTCCCTGTGTATACCACACTATCCAAGTATACATGAGATACATAATGAGGGACTATAGATTGTGTACTTTACCCTGTTGCACAATGAGGTTATGGTGAAAGGAAAACTACATCTATTGTCATCTCCTCTGTGCAATCCAGCTATCTACGTTATGGCTACTAGATGTTTATACATTAAGCTGGCTAGCAAAGAGCCTGAAACACTCCTTGTGTAAATCACCTAATCAGATATAAGTGCCCTATAGGCATTTGTATACTTATCTGTGAATATTTTAATGGAAAGAAAGATTGAGACCAGAGGGAAACTGGACTTATTGTCCTCTCAGCTCTGTTTACCTCGCGCTATACGCTACATATCTAACCTGCTCTATGGTATCATCTTTCTCCTTATTACACATATGGCAACAAATGTAAATATTCATAGTCATCACAATTCTATAGTGAATATGCAGTACTCAGGTGTGTGAAGCTAGTGACCTGGATATATATCCATAACAGCCAGTATTCATTACTCTGGTTAGGTTATAATTAGGATGGACATTAGAAAACTGGCCAGTTTTACCTCACACATCGCTTACATATCAGTTCTGCACAGGGCGCTATGCAGAGGCACACTTACTGCGGATGTGTTTCTAGAGATGTACACAGGACCAGGGCACACAGGAGGCTCAGGGAAGGAGGGGCTGGAGGGATCACCAGTCCCGGCTCCTCCTCTCTGTTTACATCAGGGCTGAATTTTATCTGCGCAACATGAGCTGGAATGCGGACATAGAAGCAGAGGGGCACAGGCAGGCGTGTGCAGCCGCTCTCCTCACACCGTGCGTACACACACACGTAATGGCTGTAAACACGATGACGTCAGGAGCTAATTATACATGCGTATAGCGGGGGAGCAGCACTAAATCCCACCAGCTGCACTGACCTGCTACAGCCAGAAATCAATGAGTAAAGGGGCGTGTGCCCCGGGTTGCTAAAGAGCAAGCGGAAGTTAGGTGACCCTACACAATATAGAAACTGACCTGTCCCCTACTGAAGCTGTGCCCCGGGGTGGTTGGTGGCTCTCAGCACATCTCAGAAACAGGAAGTACACCAGAAGCAATGCTGCACCTATACATGAGAAGGCTTCATCATGGACGTCCACATAACTTTATAATGGAAACAAAGGGGGGCGTGTCGCCTGTCCTGCACGCAGTCTGCATTATGACGCTGACAGGTGATTTCCCCCTTCTATAGCTAATGGCGGTGAGGTAGTGGTCGTCACTCACCGTCCACGGCAGGTGGCCGCCTTCCTTCGCCATGTGTTGTGTGCTGGAAGTAGCGCTCCTCCCTCCTGGATGTGCTGGTGTGGCTCCCGGTGCTCTCCCTTGCGTTCCAATAACACGCTGTGCTGCTCCTCCATCTCTGAGGGAACTGTCCTTCTTTCCCGTCGGTATAGAAGTTGTGTCCTTACCCGAGAAGGAAGTTGGTGCGTGCGCAGTGTGCAGATCCTGGAGCCTGTGCACACTAGGTGCTGCGCGCTCTCTCCCTGTCGCAGCTGTAGAGATGTGGCTGTGCTATGCTCCCCTCTGATGTGGTTACATTTATCATGTCCATCATGTGACACCACAAGCCGCTCTGAATGGAAACTTAAAGGGGCCCCACGTGACTGCAGTAAAGCAAACAGGATACGCAGCAAAGCCTGGCAGCATCAGCACCCTGCTCATCATCATCATCCTCATCCCCAGGACGTACACTCATCCCTGCAGCATCACACATCTCCCAACAAGTGGCTGCCCTAACCTGCAGGATGAGCACACGTGACCTGCCAGGCTGCTGCAGTGAAACATACTCTGTATCTTTCCATAGAGTTAGGAGGTGCGTGCTATGAAATAGCTGGAAGTGAGGATCATGACAGCATTAGCTCTGGCCTAAGAATAGCTTGTTTCAGACTCTGCTTGTGGTTGTTATTATGTCTAAAGCAGTGTTCACAAACCACTGGTCCGTGGCCCAAGACCGGGCGGGAATACCTAGTTCCAAGCTGCGGCCATCCTCGGTAAAAAAACAAATTACTCACTTACCTGTTTCCCCTGCAGCAGCTTCTCTTTTCTTATTGTGTAGTAATGTAGCCTTTGACCGGGAAGGCGAAATGGAAGCAGATGGGGGGCGCACTAAAGGAAAGGGGACATGGGAAAAAGGCATGATGGAGGAGGAAAGGGGACTTTGGAGGGGGGCATGCTACAGGAAACCGGGACAATATATGTGGGGGGTGCGTCTTCAGAAAATGGGACAGTATAAGATAGGCACACAGGGAGTTATGGTGGGGCATGCAAACATAAGTTTGGCCATGAAATTACACCACAACCACACCCCCCACCCCCCGGTCCCTTGGAAAAAATGTATGATTACAGCCCTGGGCGACAAAAGGTTGGGGACCACATGCCTCTAAAGTACAGCCATAGTTGGATCCTAATGTTTCAAGTATTTACGTGTAGGACTATACCCCAAGCATTGTCACCGGGAAAACATGGATTCCTGGAGGACTATCTTCTTACTATACACCAAGGAGGAGTCTGGAAATCGACTTTTCCATAAATAGGCATACCTGAAAAACCAGTAGACAACTTTTGTTCAACTGGACAGAAGAATTCACTTTAACAGTATCGTCCTTATATTAAGCTACTGCATAGTAAACAGGGCCGCATGCCATGAGACGGCAGAATGCGGAGCCCTATAAAGAGCGGCGAAATTCGCCTCTCTAATGGGACGATTCGGGCGCCTGTTGGACGCCTGATATGCCCACCAGCGCTAAAAAATCCTGCCTGTTCTTTAAGACACGTCGCGATTTATATGTGGAGCGACGATCAACCTATCTGATGCTGGCGTTTGCTCCGTTCTATGCAGAGACACAGATGGCGGATCATGACGTCACGCCGCCGTGTCTTGAGCGAGCCGCGGATGACCTAGAGACGCGCGTTGTGGGAGCACCTGTCTCGAGTTAGTATAAGTTATCTTTTTTGATGTACACTTATTAATTAAATGTGGGCCAATAAGGGGGGAATATAGGGTTATATAGTTAATATAACTGTGTAGGGCCGGGGAGGTCTCTTATGTTTCTACTGGGGCGGGGGGGGACTGTGCATTTTATATGGGGTCATATAATAATAATTTTATGAAAGAGGAGAGGGCGAGTTTTATATTTTTTTCCAGGGCCATTTTAAATTCCCAGTCCGCCCCTGCGCTACACACACTCTATAATTACGAAAAACTCAATTGTAGGAGAACATAAACATACTGTATATACCCACACCCTACACTGAAAATATTCACAGCAATGAATATACCAGTGATGTCGCTTATACTCAATTTCTGAGTATGTCAATACCGGGAGCAGGAAGATTTAAAGGGCCATCACACCGCTAATTTTCTGTGCTATTATTTTAGCCCCCCATTAGAGTACTTGAGCCCTAGGGGTCTGATCCCTTATACAATATACTGCAATACAACTGTATATACTGATTCTATATTACTGTATGTAAACAGTCTGTCTCAGACACTGTAAATTAGAAATGCAAATGACAGCTATGAGAGTATTTAATAGCCTCTGATGATGTCACAGAGAGTGCTAACCAGGGGCGGACTGGGAATTTAAAGTGGCCCTGGAAAAAACTGTTAGATTCTGTGGGCGGGGTCAAAACATGTAAGCGTGGCCATGTGATGTGGGTGGAGTTACTAAACTGCATACAAACTGTTTATAGAAGGTCTAAATGAACATGCACAGCACAGAGAAAGAAACTCATACTACCTCCCTTATACAGGAATAAACCTTTTTTTAAGAGAACACAACTTAATACTACAATACCTTCTCCGATAACCAAGAAAGTAACTACTATAATACTGCCCCCTAAAGAAACATCTAAAGAAAAGAGTCCAGCTCACCTCTCTCCGGTCCTGGTGCAGGAAAGGCAAAAACTCCGAGAACCTCCAGCCGATAAAATCTTTTAGCAAATGCTTCAGCACTCAGAGTTCCGGTGAAAAAATAGTTAGCTTTATTCCATAAAATCCGTAACGTGCATAAACAGAGGTGACAGTCACAAGACAGGTACAGGTACTTGACCTACGCGTTTTGCTTACAGAAGCTTAGTCATGGTCCCTATGTACAAGAATATAACTACTATAATACTGCCCCCTATGTACAAGAAAATAACTATTATAATACTGACCCCTATGTACAAGAATATAACTACTATAATACTGCCCCCTATGTACAGGAATATAACTACTATAATACTGCCTCCCCTGTACATAGGGGGCAGTATTATAGTAGTTATATTCTTGTACATAGGGCATGTATTATGTACTTATTTCCTGTCCAATAGGGGAGCAGTGTATATACGTAGTTAATCCTGTACAATAGGGGCAGTATTTGTAGTTTATTTCTTGTACTAGGTGTAGTATTTAGTATTTAATTCCCTGTACTAGGGTCAGTATTTAGTAGTAATATTCCCTGTACCTGGGGGGCCTTATTATAGTAGTAATATCACTAGTATATGGGGGGCAGTATTATAGTAGTTTGTACATGGGGGGCGTATATAGTATTTTATATTCCTGTACCATGGAGGGGCAGTATTCTAGTAGTTATCATTCTTGTACAAGTGCGGAAGTATTATAGTAGTTATATTCTTGTCATAGGGGGCATATTATAGTCAGTTATATTCTTTGTACCTCTGGGGCATATTATAGTAGTTAATATCTTGTAGCAAGGTAGGCAGTAATTATAGTAGTGTTATATTTCTTGTACATATGGGGCAGTATTAATAATAGTAGTTTATATTCTTGGTACATAGAGGGCAAGTATTATGTAGTTATATTCCTGATTACCTAGTGGGCAGTATTATAGTAGTTATAATTCCTGTACATAGTGGGCATTATTATAGTCGGTTATATATCTTGTACATAGGGGGCAGTATTATAGTAGTTCTATTTCACTGTACATAGTGGCATATTATAGTAGGTTATATTTCTGTACATAGGGGCAGTATATAGTAGTTTATATTCCTGTACATAGGAGGGCAGTATATCGTAGTTGTATATTTCTTGTACAATAAGGGGGCATTATTATAGTAAGTTATATTCTTGTATAGGGGCAGTCTTATAGTATTTATATCCTGTACTAGGGGCAGTGTTATAGTATTTATATGCCTGTACCATAGGGGCATGATTATAGTAGTTATATTCTTGTACATAGGGGGTAGTATTAGTAGTTATATTCCCCTGTACATAGGGGGCAAGTAATTATAGTAGTAATATTTCCTGTACATGGGGGGCATAATTATAGTAGTAATGATTCTGTATATGGGGGGCAGTAGTATAGTATTTTTTGTAACTGGGGGGCAGTATTATAGTAGTTATATTCCTGTACATGGAGGGCAGTATTATAGTGTTTATATTCTTGTACAAGGCGGAGGTTTATCGTAGTTATATTCTTGTACTCGGAGCAGTATTATTGTAGTTTATTCTTACTAGGGGGCAGTATTAATAGTAGTTTATTCCTGTACGATATGGGCATATTATGGGAGTTATATCTTGTACATAGGGGGGCAGTAATTATAGTAGTTATTCCTGTACATAGGGGGCAGTATTATAGTAGTTATATCCTTGTACATGGGGGCAGTATTATGTAGTAATATTCTTGTACTAGGGGCAGTATTATAGTAGTTATATTCCTGTACATAATAAGGGGGCATATATATTGATTTTTATATTCTGGTACATAGGGGGCCAGTATTATAGTACTTATATTCTTGTGTCATAGGGGGCATTATTATAGTAATTATATTCTTGTAGCAATAGGGGGCAGTATTATAGGTAAGTTATATTCTGTACATAGGTGGCAGTATTATAGTAGTTATATTCCTGAACAAGTGGGCAGTATTATAGTAGTTATATTCTTGTACAACAGACTGGCAGTATTATAGTGTAGTTATATTCTTGTACAGGGGCAGTATTATATAGTTAGTGATTCTTGTACATAGGGGCGTATGAAGTAGTTTATTCCCCTGTACATCAGGGGGCAGTATTTTAGTAGTTATATCTTGTACATAGTGTGCATATTATAGAGTTATATTTCCTTGTACATAGGGGGCAGTATTATAAGAGTTATATTCTTGTACATCGGGGCAGATTATAGTGTTATATTCTTGTACATAGGGGGCAGTATTATAGTAGCTTAATAATTCTTGTAACATAAGGGGGCAGTATATAGTATTATATCTTGGTCATAGGGGCAAGTATTATAGTCGTTATATTCCTGTATCAGGGGGCAGTATTATAGTATTTTATATTCTTGTACATCGGGGGCAGTATTATAGTAGTTTATATTCCTGTACATAGAGGGCAATTAAGTAGTTATAATTCACTGTACATAGGAGGGGGCAGTATTATAGTAGTTAATATATCCTGTACATATTGGGCAGTAATAAAAGTAGTTATATCTTGTACTAGGGGGGCAGTATTATAGTGTTATTTCTTGTACATAGGGGAGCAGTATTATAGATAGTAGTTATATTCCTGTACATAGGGGAGCATTATCTTGGAGGCATATACTGGGCCTCCTGGTGCCATTGTAATTTCCCCTTAAGCCTATGTCCTCCATTAGTTGCTGGTAGTCAGTGGCCTCCCTCTCTTTAGAGGCTCCATACATCATCTGGATACATGGTGTAATCAACCACCGCCCCCTCTGTATCAGTTTTTCAGGACCTATCAGGCAGCTGTCATTGCCCCTATTCATCTCATCATCTTAAGGGCTTTCATCAATAGATCCACCAATCATTGCTTCTCCAGAAAAACAAATTAAGGCGCCTGACTTTGCCTATTTAATTATGGTAATGGACGGGCACGGTGTCACCGATGCGCCATGGACCCACGTACCTGCGAAGCAGATGAGTTCTCTTCTTTTCTTGTGGACACTAATAAGCAATAAAAGGTGAGGGAACGGGCATATCCCTGGAGAAAGGTTAACAGCACACATGCTGGGAGTGTAGGTATTGCACCCCAGCTGGAGAGCCTTTGGTCACAATACTTTAATTCAAAGAGTCATCGTCCTAACACCTCCCCTACATCTCATCACACTACATACCTCAGGCTGCTGCAGACCCATAATACTCACCCCCATGACCTGCATAACAATCAATACTACACACCTCACTGCTGCAGAAACATCATAAATACTCACCTCATCGCCTACATCTCAACCATCATCACACTCATACGTCAGCTGCTGCAGAACCCTCTAAAACGTCACCTCATGTCCCCTGCAGAACATCATAATACATACCTTCATGTCCTGCAGAACATCATACTACTACATATGCCTCAGCTGCTGGCAGAACATCACAATATAACAGACCACATATCTTATTTATATATATATATATATATATATATATATATTAGGATATACTGTAGTATACGTGATGAAGAGAGTCCTGACATGTACGTGCCCCCATCCCCTGGTTAAGGGTGCGTTCCACACATTCAGTTTTTCAGATGCAGTTTTTGATGTCCAACCAGGAGTGGGGTTAAAAATACGGAGGGAAGCTTTCTCAGTGATCAGTCCTCCCCCCTTATATCAATCGCTGTATCGTAAAACTGCAGGTGTGAACGCTCCCTTAACTAAGCAGGCTATAATAATACACAACAATGGGTCACTTCTCATGTCCCACCCCAAAAATCAGTGCAATCGAGAAAATCAGAAGCCCCCATAGATGAGGGTATTAATTTCTCCAATTATGTAAGGCAATGTAAGGAACACTCAGAGGAAAGCGATGGAGTTCCCCCTTTAAAGGCAGTGACATGTCATTATTAGTAAGAATATCAGCGGCTAATGGTCTGTAATAGTCCCTCTCCCCGCCAGCACTACTACTTCCTGGCGAGGACGCGCCGCCATTAGCGTCACAACACCTGGGTCTATGGCGCGCAATAAACCGTAATTATCCAGGGACCAATCCGCTAATAACAGCGGGCGCCAGCCACTGGCAGGCCGCGTCCAGGCGCAGCGCCTCACTTGGCAGGCTAAACAACCGGGGAGACGGGGTCCACTCCGCACTAGTCAGCCTCATGTTGATTCACCATGCCAGGGGCAACTGGCACAAAAACATTTGCAAGCTCATCTCTAAAGTAGAGCTCCTCCAGTGACCTGATTCAATCTGCCAACCCGATGATGTCGCTATCACGCGCTTGACTGAAAAACTAATTGCCGCACTGCGCTCCCTATGGCTTGGATGGATCAAAAATACGGGATAGTGGGCTCGACCGACATTACCTCGCTGTCTAAGTATTTACACTTCTCAAGGTTTAGAGGGATGGTTTGTGGGATATTTCTCATATATTTGCCAGTTTCTTCAACTAGCGCCACATCATGATAAGGTTGTCGGGGGTATTGCAGCTTTGCTTATTGTATGATATGGTGGAACTATAATAAAAGTAATTCTTTATGTATCAGAGCGCACACAGATTTACGCAGCGCTGCACAGATCAGCCCTGTCCCCAATGGGGCTCACAATCCAATCACCCTACCATATGTTCTGAGTGTGGGAGGAACCGGAGGACACTAAGGAAACCCACGTAACAAACTGAGAGAAACATACAAATTCTTTGCAGATGTTTGGATCCTGGAATTGAGCAGGACCCAGCGCTTGCAAGGCTGTAGTGCTAAACCACCGAGCCAAACGTGCGCTGCCACCCAGAAACCATATGTGAACCATCAGGGTAGGTTCTTGGCTACAAGAGAGACAAATAGCTTTAGTTTTAGGTAACTACATCAGGGTGCTGTCACTGTTCTGACTAAAAGGAGAGTGGACCTGAAATGCGAATTATTGCCTAGGAGCAGATATTCAAAGAGGCAGGAAATCAAGGAAACCCCGCCTCTTGGCGTGTCTTTAAGGCAGGTACTCCTTAAGCCATTAAGCATGACTTTCCTGAAGCCTAATGACATGGATGGGGGAATAAAGCCAAACCAGTATATATATTCCAGAAGGATAGACCCCAGCTGTAGCAAGGCTGTTTCGATGTGGTTGCGCCTCACCAGTACAGTGTAGGGAATATGGAACTGGTGTGGCTTGAGTGGAAGCTTTTGCCTAGGTCGGGAGTAGAGCAGCGAATGGGCTATAACTCTCCAGACCCCTACAAGGCCCTTAAATTTGGGCAAAGTCTCCATAAGGAGAACTCTCACTATCTGACCCCTAGTCAAAAGCCTCTCACCATTCCTAACACTGTACTGATGGAGGCAACCACCTGTACCATTGTACCGCGAACCTCAGCTGTACTAGATATACTGGTTTGCTTCCATCCCACATCATTTCCCATTAGGCTCTGAAAAGTTCATCTTGATGGTAATAGGGCTGCCTTACAAGACACACCGATGCGGGGGTTTCCTGTTCCACCTGAAACCTATTTGTAATTTACCATAAAACCACCCTTGTGGAACGCCAATGGCTACTCGATTTATCATAATGCATTTTCTGAAGCCTAGACATACATTGACTCAGAAATCCATTAGCCCTTATCCGTTAATGTTCAGCTCTGATTATTGAACGCAGGGGACACACAGGGGAACTTTGTTAAGCATGGGAATTATAATGTGATCCCATTAGGCCCTTTTACCTACTCATGTGACACGGATGACTAATTATGGCATAACTCTGTAATAATAGGGTGTCCCAATTTATCCCCCCGCGATACGGACAGCTTCCTGCAGATAAGTGTCTAGATCTGCCTTACAATCCTCATCATGTTTAAGGCCCTGGACAAGGGTCAGGCATTGACTTAAAGAAAAACAGCAAACCCACAAGTGGTAACACTAGAAACACATCTCCTTCTCTGATGCCTCTAGAGTCATTGTTTCGAAGTTATCTATCATACTGTCCCCTATTAAATTACCCTTAAAGGGGAATCCATCACCACATCTAAAATGCTACGGAGGCACGTGCTCAATGTTAATCTCGCCACTGATTCCCTGATCGATTTGGTGTTTGTATTTTTAAAAATCCATCTCACCCGTTCAAAGATATGACCCGTGGAACGTTATATGTGATTGGACATTCTTAACTGAGGGGGGCGGTAACCTTTGGTTGAGGGTGTGTCCTACTATAAAGGATTTTCTCTAGTAGCCATAACTTGGGAACGGTGACGGAATTTAGATGAAACAACACCAAATTGATGCAGGGGTGTTGAGAACTAATCAAATGAGGTGGGTGAATTAGATTTTGTATTTCATGATATGTCCCCTTCAAGGGATCTCATATGGCTAGTGTCTAAGCAAATCAATGATGAGGTTTCGTTCAGGCAAATTAAACCCCGAATGACTCGTGTCCCAGCTAACGCTCAATGCCGGCTTATAAACCCAGCTGTGGATCTACCAGACTTACTATCACGTCCTTGTAGTGGCCAGAATTCCACTGCTCCAGAATAATGT
The DNA here is from genome assembly GCA_019512145.1 of Engystomops pustulosus. Lineage (NCBI taxonomy): Eukaryota > Metazoa > Chordata > Amphibia > Anura > Leptodactylidae > Engystomops > Engystomops pustulosus. Next base: position 89,586 of record WNYA01000440.1, on the reverse strand, counting down.
CTCCTTCATTTACAGAGCGCGCTCTCCATTAGCCAGCACCGGTCTAATTCCACTAATGATGCTACACTGAAACGAAGCCGCATCTGACAGCAGTGGACTGTCTCATACACAGTGCAGGCCAAGAGACCACTCAGTGCTAGCCAACTTGTGATATGCTTAGTATTGCCAGGTCTGATCAAATCACAAGATACTTATCGAATTATGTCATTAAACAGTTAAAAAGAAGTTTAAATTTTCTCCTGCTCTTCATGTGCGGGAGACCTCCCGGGGGCACTCACGAACTCAAGTTTGCCCTTGTTATAGGCCTGACCACGGTGTCCCCACCAGTGAGTCCCTTATTGCTATAAGTTACATGAGGTCAGCGGGTCAGATAGGTAATTAAAGGGTAAGTGACCTGATGGGTAGTTACCGCTAACCCCCTCCAGCCTGGCCTTCACCGCCCACCATCTAACTGTCTCCACAGTGATGTGATTTACCCCTGACTGCTTTGAATATAAAACCGGCACATATCTCCATCTACTTATATGCAATCAGGTCTCATCTAGAAATGATCATCTACAGTCTAATGGCCACCAGAATTCTCCTGGCATTTACTTCTCTTATTATGTATACTGTCACAAATGTATCTCCACCGATTACCTGGAGAGCGTGAGACGGAGACCTGGAGGAGGACGGGTAATATCATCAGCCTCCAGGAGGCATCAGCCAATGCGGAGGAACATATTGTCACATGAGGTCAACAGATAAAATATATCTACTACTGCCCCTTGTACAGAATATTAACTACTATAATCTTGCCCCTATGTTACAAGAAATAGTAAGCGTACTCATATACTGCCCCTATGTACAAAATATAACACTATAATCTGCCCCCTATTTACAGAATATAACTACTATACATACTGCCCCCATGTACAGGAATCTAAACGACTATAATACTGCCTTTCTATGTACAGGAAATAACTACTATAATACTGCCCCCTATGTACAGAAATACTAACGACTATAAGACTGCCCCTATGTAAGAATATAACTACTATAATAACTGCCCCCTATTTTACAGGAATATAACTACTATAATCACTGCCCCCTATGTACAAGAATATAACTCACTATGCAAAACCTGGCCCCCTATGTACCGAATATAACTACTATAATACTGCCCCCTTGTACAGAAGCGATCTACTAAATAACTGCCCCCTATTTACAAGAAGAAACTACGATATACTCGCCCCCTATGTACAGAATATAAAACTAGCTATAAATACTGCCGCCCTATGTACCGACTATACTACTCTAATACTGGCTCCCTATTACAGGAATATAACTAAACTACTATAATACTGCCCCCTATGACAGGAAATAACTACTGATAATACTGCCCCCCTATGTACAGTAAGATATTACTATAATACTCCTGCCCCCTATGACAAGAAAATAACGACTATACACTGCCCCTATGTCAGGAATATACTACTTAAATACTGCCCCTATGTAGCATGAATATAATTACTATAATACTGCCCCCATGTACAGGAATATAATTCCTGATAACACTGCCTTCAGCCAACCCCCTAATGTAACAGGAAATAACTACTATATAACTGCCCCTATGTACAGTAAATATAACTACTATAGTACTAGCCCCTATGTACAGGGATATAAACGTACTATAATACCGGGCTCCCGGTACAAGGATATAACACTACTTAATTCTGCCCCCTATGTACAAGACTATATCTACTATACTCTGCGCCCCCTTATGTACAAGAATATAACTATTATAATACTGCCCCCTATGTACAGGGAATAGAACTACTATAATACTTGCCGTCCTATGTACAGGAATATAACTACTATACTCTGCCCCCTATGTCCAAGAATATAACTACTATAATGCGCCCCCTATGTCCAAGAGTTAATACTATAATACTCCCCCTCTATGTCAGGAATATACTACTAATAATACTTCCCCTATTACACACACGAATATAACATACTATAATACTAGTCTCCCTATGTCACAGGAATAAACTACTAGAATACTGTCCCCTAATGTACAGGAATATAACTACTATAGTACTGTCCCCTATGTAACAGGAATAACTACTATAAATCTTACCCCTATGCACAAGAATTAACGCATTAATACTGCCCTATGTTACAAAGAATATAACTACTATGATACTGCCCCCTATGTACAGGAATATAACTAACTATAATTAATGCCCCCCTATGGGGGTTTGTACCAACGACAATATAACTGCTATAATACTGCCACCCTATTTACAAGAATATAACTACAATAATACTGCCCCTATTTAACAAAGAATAGAACTACTATAATACTACCCCTATGTACAAGAATCTAACTACTATACTACGGCTTCGCCCTATTGGTTACCGTAATATAAGTCTACTATAATGAATCTTGCCACCCTAGTACAAGAATATAACTACGATAATCTGCCCCCTATGTACAGAATATAACTACTATCATACTGCCCCATATGTACAAGAATATAACTACTATAAAATACTAACCGCCTATGTACAAGAAGATAACTACTATAATCTTGCCCCTATGTACAGGAATATAACTACTATAATACTGCCCCCTCTGTACAATATATAAACATACTATAATACTTGCCCCCCTATGTCAGGAATATAACTACTATAATACTGCCCCCTTGTACAGAATAATAACTACTATAATCCTGCGCCCTATGTACCAGAAATAACTACTATAATACTGCCCCTATATCAAGAATATACCTACTTATACACTGCCCCTACGTACAGAATCTAACTACTATAATACTGGGCCCCTACTACAAGATATTACTACTATAATACTGCCCCCTATGTACCAGAATATAACTACAATAATCACATCTCCTATGTCAAGAATATAAACTCTATAATACTGCCCTCTATGTACAAGAATATACTACTATAATACTGCCCCCTACGTAAGAATATAACTACATAAACTGCCATCCTATATACAAGAATATAACGACTAATAATACTGTCCCCTATGTACAAGAATATAACGTACTATAATACTCACTGCCCCCTCTTTACAGGAATATCACTACTATATACTCCCCCTATGTACAAGAATATAACTACGATAATACTGCCCCCTATGTACAGGAATGTACGACTATCATACTGCCCCTATTTGCAAGTAATCTAACTACTCTAATTCTGCCACCTGTGTACAAGAATTAACTGCTATAATACGCACCGCCCCTATGTAACAGATATACTACTATAATACTGCCCCCTTAATTACAAGAATATAACGTACTATAATACTGCCCCTATTTACAGGAATATAACGACTATAATACTGCCCCCCTATGTACAAAGTACAATATAACTACGCATAATACTGCCCCCTATGTCAACGAATAAACTACTATAATACTGCCGCCCTATGTACAGGATATAACTACTACTATAATACTGCCGGCCCTGGTGTACAAGAATATAACTGCTATAATAAACCGCCCCTATTTACAATAATATAACCTGCTACATAATATACTGCCCGCTATGTCAAGAATATAACTCCTATATACTGAACCCTATTTACAGGAAATATACTATATAATACTGCCCGCCTATTTACAAGAATATAACTACTATAATAACTTCCCCCTATGTACAAGAATATAACTACTAATACAAATACAACACTGCCGCCCCCTATGTACAGGAATATAACTACTATAATACTGCCCCCTATGTACAGGAATATAACTACTTAGATCTGCCCCCTATGTACAAGAATATAACTACTATATATACGCCTCTGCCCGCCTATGTACAGGAATATAACTACTATAATACATAAACTGCCCCCTATGTACAAAGAAATAAACTACATAAACGGCCCACTGCCCGCCCAATTACAACAAGATAGAACCTACTATACTACTGCCCCTATGTCAATAAATATACTATTATATACATACTGCCCCCTATGTACAAGAATATAACTACTATATACTGCCCCCTATGTACAAGAATATAACTACTATAATACTACGACTCCTATGTTACAAGAATACGTAACACTACTATAATCTGCCCCCCTAGTGTACAGGAATATAACTACTATAATACTGCCACCCTATGTACAAGAATATAACTACTATATAGCTGGCTCCCCTAATGTAACAAGAATTTAACTGCTTAATAACCGCCCCTATGTACAAGATATCACTCTAAATACTGAGCCCCCGTGGTCAAGAAATAACTACTATAAAATACTGCCCCATGAACCAGGAATATAATCTACTATAATCTAGCCCCCTATGTACAAGAATAATCACTACTATAATACTGCCCCCTATGTACAAGAATATAACTACTATAACACTTATCCCCCTATGTACACGAATATAACTACTATACAGTACGCCCCCTATGTACAGGAAATAACTACTATAAAATAACTGCCCCCTATGTAAAGAATATAACTACTATAAATACTGGCCCCCCCTATGTACAGGAATATAACTACTATAATACTGGCCCCCTATGTACAAGAATATAACTACTATAATACTACTACTGCCCCCCAAGTCAAGATATAACTACTAGAAACTGCCACCCCTATGTACAAGAATATAACTACTAGAATACTCCCCCTATGTACAAGAATATAAACTAATAATACTAAAATACTACCGTCCTATGTAAAAGAATCTACTACTATAAACTGGCCCCCCTATGTACAAGCGATATAACTACTATAATTACTGCCCCCTATTTACATGATAATACTACTATAATACTGCCTCCCTATGTACAGGTATCTAACTAGTGTTTTTTGTTTTGTGTTACTATAACAACTGCCCCCTATGTACAGGGATATACGACTATAATACTGCCCAGGGGCGCACCACCATGAGCGAGTTGAAAACTCGCCTCAGCGGCGCCTACCTGTGGCGGCATAAGGAGGTCACTTACTCCCAAGACGCTGCTCCATCCCCAGCCCTTGGGCTGCCCTTCTTATGCTGCCCGCCTCCGACCTGCCTTCATCTGGAACCCCCGGCCACGCCTCTCCCGTCCGGGGGCCCACCTCTCTCGTCCGGCGTCCCACCTCTCTCATTCATGCCCCCCCCTCTCACATCTCCGGCCCAACCCACATCTCCCATCCGAGTAGTCCCGCTCCCCTGTCCGCTTACCGCCCGCACCCGACCCGACTCAGCCCGTCCACGTCCCGCCCGCTTCATCCGTCCCGGCCTCCCCCATCAGCTCGTCGCGGAGTCCCACCTCAGCCGTCTGCAGCCCGTCCGCAGGCCCTCCGCATGCCACCCCTATGTACAAGAATATAACTACTATAATACTGCCCCCTATGTACAGGAATATAACTACTATAATACTGCCCCCTATGTACAGGAATATAACTACTATAATACTGCCCCCTATGTACAAGAATATAACTACTATAATACTGCCCCCATGTGCAACAATATAAATTCTATCAATATATTCCTGCCATGTCTCTGCTGGTGATATAGATTTCGGTAGTAGCTGTACGTCACCTCCTTTCCCTGTGTACATCATTACTATGGGGATCCCCTAATATACAGATGTGACCTATGACCCTCTATTAGTAATACTGGAGGTAATTATATCATTAGGTTCCGGTGATGTGAAACTCCTTATACCTGTAATTTGCTCTCTCTTTGTCTCTCATAGCAACGTGAATATCGCAATTTCACATGTAAGGATATCAGAGAAATTTGTGTATTTGGGGGGGGGGGGGGGGGGGGGGGGGGTCACAATTATAAGGAATTAATGATTTTTTGGTTTTTCAGTGGATGGTGAGGATTGGCGTGAGAAGAATGTAGAACTCAGATTATTATACAACAGAACATTCTCCACCTCACACATGTGGTGATGGACATACCATAGTGTAGGGGCTGCCATGCCCGAAACGGGCACTGAGATATCAGTCCTGGTATCTGACCATTTTAATCCTCTCTACTGTCAGAGAGCTGGAGCAGAGGATTGGGCAAGTGTTATGCTTAAATTCTCTGACGTGTTATGATATGATAATCCTAGACACTGAAAAACTCAGATTAATTTAAAACACGCCCCCTCCTCCTCCACCACTCCAGCTCCTCCTCTCTGACAGTGCAGAGCACTGGTCAGATACTGGAACTTATATCTCAGCAACCAAGGGGGCAAGAAAGAAAATTTAAATTGCCCCTTAACATGGGAAACAGTCACTACAATATGGTATGTTCATCACCACATGTGTGAGGTGGTCAAAGGTCCTCTTTAAAGGGAAGTTTATCCTCTGGAAACAGCACCACTCATGGTTAGTGTAGGCATCAGGTACTGCAGCCCATTGTGGTCTCCTCCTGCATTCGGTAATTCATCAAGACATATTGTCTAGGGAGACGAATAATGAACAACCAGGTATGAGGTAAATGAGGTGACCATCCAATGCGGCAAATTGACGCCCCCGAGCTACTAGCCAAGACTATATTTTGCCCGGGGGAGCACTGATGTCCTGGTTAGAGGGGAGTTTCTATTAACGGTTCCCCAGATTTGACCTTTCTTGGTGCCCCAGAATTGCCACATTTTCCTCTGAATCCTATTAAGGGGATATTTGGGACAAAGTCTATAGAAGTCATCTACTTTATGTCCACCCCATTGACCATCATCACCCTTCCCACCAGTCCCGGATTTTGGGTGACAACCCTCTCTGTATCGCTGAGCCCCCACTCACCTGTCCATGTTCCTGATTTAGCTCAGGTGGTCAGGCTTGTGCAGGGCGCGTCGTCTCTTAAAAATTTAAAGGGCCAGCGCACCATTGATTGGCCATTCCCAGAATCCTTCATAATCCGGCCTCTCCCTGCACACCCCGCTGGATCTTTGTGCCTTATAGCCATTGAGAAAGCTTGTTGTTTACTCTGCGATTTCCTGTTGTGGCCCGATCCCTTTATTGACTCTGATCCCGTGCTGCCTGTCCTGACCTCCCTCGACTCTGATCCCGTGCTGCCTGTCCTGACCTCCCTCGACTCTGATCCCGTGCTGCCTGTCCTTCTCCAGGGACAGTATACCATTACACTGGCTGCAAGAGAGCACAACAGGCCAAGCGCAGTCGTGAGACTACATCTGTCCCATCACATTATATAATACTAAAATTGTCCTGTATCACATCACTGCTGCATTACTCAACATACACAAAGAGGCGGATTAAAAACAAATCTTTGTACAGGACAACACATACCTGGCTGCGGTGCCTATGGCATGTGGCATCGAGAGCCCATGCTGACAGGTTCCTTGAAGTGCTCCCACTACTCTGGCTGCACAGCACAGTGGCATAGGTGTGTCTTCCTTCATTCGCGGGGCCACATGAGACCTCTCCTACGGCGATGTAACAGTGGCTGCAAAGTCATATAAATCATCAGGACTGATTGAAGTTACCTCTAATTCTCAGAGGGAGCTAAAAAGACTGACTGCAACTGTGGGGCAGATTGGATCTTAACGAACCCGGAACCCCATTCGTCGTCCAAGCGCGCTGTTATCTTCTCTGCGCGTGGATTCGGGTCGGCCGGGTTTACTTTAGCAGTATTCCTCCGCTCGTGATCCACCAGGTTTGCGCTGCTCGGTGCGTTGAAAAGCCATCGAACGTACTCCCGGTGAGTTCCATCACCGAGCCCGGGCTGAGTGAATTAAGTGCCAAAGCTCCGCCAATCAGATTTTTTTGTTGTTATAACATTCGGCGCTGTTGCCAAATCCGTCGGATTTTTCGTCGCGCGTTCTACTGCCACGCCCCCGATTTCCGTCTCTGCATTCTCCACCGCCACCTATGCCCTCTGTGCCGATCGCTGCGCCAAAATCCTGGGGCCAATCAGTGGGGAATCGTCGCAAATCGTAAATATTCCCGGGTAACACGTCGGGAAAACGCGACGGGCCCTTATGTAATGACCCCCAGTGTGTATGGATAACTCTATAAGCACAGTAATCGCAGCCAGCTTCCGGAGCTCCCCCAGTGTGGCTGCAAGATGCATGAAGATTTTCTAACGATTTTGCCGGAAGGTGTTTTGGAGCTATAGATTGCGTTGACATGTTACTATCCTGGTTGGAGATAGACATACACCCTCCCTTGTGCACTGTCACATTGACGCAAATACTTCTCGAATCAGCACAGAAGCCTGATACTCCGGAAATGATGTTAGGAAGTCTCGGCCTGACCCCCACACGCCATCGGAGGAGCTTATCCAATCATGTCCCACAGGAATAATAACCTCCAGGTCATCTAATGAGATGTGACCTGGTGGCATTATTTGGTCCCTCGATTCGTTTCAAAGGTGCGGGGGTCCCGCTGGAATATAGCGTAGGCGACCCAATTGGTGACAGCTCCGACCAGGTAGTTTACACTACATTGTCCGTCAGGACCTTCGGACGCCTCTGGGATTTCTGTTATCTAGCGGGATGCTGCTAATCATGTAGAGATGGACCAGCATATCCTCGTCCCTCATTCTTATTGCCAGGTGCCTACCAACCTCCCATCATTCCCTATGCAAATCCTGTAATTCCCAGAAAGTTGGCAGGACCGACCTCAATCAATACCCCGATATCTATAAAATATAGAGCAGCACAGAGAGCGGCTGCGCATGGGGGGCTAGAGTGACATCATCGGTCATCAACTGGCTGCACGGGGGCGGGAATCTTAAAGGGGGGTTCTGCCTCTTCGTCTGTAAATACAGGTTACATATACATGAAAACTGTATAGACCTAATGGCTATCACAGCGCCGACGGTTTTGTGACTCGTTACAACTGTAATCCAGTCGACTTGAAACCCATAAACATGCCCCTAAGCACTCACAGCCACTCGTGCTAGGTATGTTTACAACATGTATCACCTGGAGTCCTGGCTATCAACCTTGCCAGTAGTGCGTCTAGACCAGAACACCATGACACAAAACTACATGCAGTTCTGTGAAGAGAAGAATGTCACAGAGAGCAAGCGCTTTGCTTGTGCCGCTGGTGATCATCACAGGGAGGGTGTTCATGCTCGCGCCGGACCTTAAGGGGGTAATCCTATTGTTTGTTAACTACAGAAACCTTATAGACCTAAATGGCGCATCCACAGCCTGAGGGTTTTGTCTACAACTGTATCCCAGTCTACATAACCCAAACGGACTGTCAGCAGGCACCACATCGCTCATTGCCTTACTGTATCACACCGGGGAGATCCCCTGACTCTCAGCTTCCAGTAGTGGCGCTCGAGACCAGAAGCAACTGTACCAAAAAACTCACTGTGAGATAAGAATGTACAGAGAGCACGCTGCTGCGGGCTGGTGTCATCACAGGGAGTGGTCCTAGGTGGTGTAAACAAGGTGTTGCCATCACCTTACACTAATAAATCTCACTGATACAGCTTTGACAGAGATTTAAGCCAAAACACTGACAGATTCTTACTGTGTATGGCCACAGCTAATTTCCTTGAGTAGGATGTTAGTCCCCGACAATACTCTGCGGCCCAGCCGCTGTAGGATTCGCGCTATGTGTACACGGTGAAATCCGGAAAGTGCTGTGACTAAATTTCCGAGTCCCTTGCGACATACAATCCGCATTTGTGTTCCACAACATGTCATAGCTTGTACTGCCTGCCGAAATTCTAGAGGTTACTGTCGCTTCATCAGGCCTGCCACAATATTTGTCTAAATGTGGGCCTACGCTGTAATCACTGCATACATATATAGCGTCAGAACCGTCATGGGCCTTCATATCTCCATTGTTCATCCCGCCTCTGCAATAATTTCACGCACTTGCATCTAACAAATATAAGACTCACGGAAGAGTAGAAGTCCAAGCGGCAGTGAAGAACAGAACCACGTCCAATCTATAGACATGATTTAATGGACACTATAAGGCGCATGGAGTGTATGGCGCACCATCAATAATGCCTGATACAAAAGTCGCTGCGGTTTCAGCATAATAACTGTGGTTGCGCAGGCACCGGATTATAAGCGCACCCGGATAATAGGATGAATACCAGCATTGTTCGACCGTGCATACCGTTACACGCTAGCTGTTGTCTGTGGTGAGTAAGGTCGAATATAAGGCGCACCCTAAATAAACCGGACCTGCTATAATGTCTAGGTTCTATATAGAGGCAGCATACCGGAAGTCCAGGTCGGCACCAGTGAATATAATTGATGACTCTTGCACCAGCATGTGGCAGACCGTGTGCACAATCACAAGGGCCGTTGTTCCTGTGGAGTAGTTCATATATAAGGCTCACACCGGACTAATACAGGTGCTCCTTTGATTCTGAGAAAACAAAGAGATTTTTGTGCGCCTTATGTCCGAAAATACGGGTAATATTCAAGCATATGCTGAGCCCATGAAGCCTGTGACCTTTCATGTATCCGTCCTATGATTTGAGGACGTGTGTGTCATCTACATCCGCAGACTATCTTTCCAGTCATCCACCCACACCCTCTCCAACCTCCATACTTTGGATTTTCTGAGATTGTGTTATAGAGACATCGGCTCCAGGGCACCTCGAGGTTTAATATACAGAAGAATCAGGAAAGTTAACAATTATTTGAGAAATATACTAAAACAAGTCACATTCCAGCACCCGTGACCCCAACAGCGATAGTTATACACCAGGGCACCCTCATATTTAACAATGTATCTCTTCCAGTGTTACCATGACAATGGAAGAAATGGAGCGCCCCTGATTTATATGTAATTGTAAAAACTTAAACATAAAAGTCTACACAAAGACAGGGACACAGCATACCGGCATAGCCACATCCAGTTACCACCCAGCAGTATTCATATGCAAGTATAGGCTTGTACAAAGGGAGCAATATTATAGTAGTTAGACTTTCTTGCTACTGGGAGTGGCAGATTAATATATTATTTCTTTGTACATAGGGGGCAGTATTATAGTAGTTATAATTCTTGTCCATAGTGAGGCAGATATGTTACTATTCTTGTACATGGGGGCATAGTATAGTATTAATGCTTTTACACACATAGGGGGGCAGTATTAGAGTAATCTCATCTATTATGACTTCCTGTACAGAGGGGCCAGTATTATAGTAGTTATATTGTCCTTGACATAGGGGGGCATGTTATTGTATCTTTATATTCTTGGTATACCTGGGGGGACAGTCAGGGGTTGCACCGATGCCTTATTCTGCCTGCCGATGGCTTAGCATATAGAAAGACGCCCCCCCCCTCGTGCCGATTGCGACGTATAGATCAAGGAGGGGCCCAGAACCAACCCAATCGATGGGTTTTCAGCGGCCGGGAAATAAAGCAATAGGCAAAGAATAGAAGAGCTGGTCCACCCAATCGGACTACTAGAATAAACACAGCGAGCGAAAACCACAGACAAAATGTAACATACTAACAAGCCGCGATGTAGAATAGAAAACATTCCTCCCACGCATGGCCACCATATAGAGCAAGACTACAGCGGGCCGGCATGGAATAGAAAGAAGAATGCCTCAGGGCGGGCGGAGACCAGAGAAGATCGGATAGCGGCCCAGCGAGCCATGACCAGTGGGATCAGTTAACAAACAGGTGCGGCGCCATATCCATACGAAGACAGACAAGCGGGCCCCCAGAGACTAGAGAATAACTCATCTCAGCGCTGGCCGCCACATATACCAGCATGATACATACTAGGTTAGCCCGCCATAATACCATAAGAATACTACAGCGTGCCACCGATAGACCATATGAATCCTACACCACTCGTGTGCTGCCGAGACAATACCTATAAAGACATACAGCGGCCCACCATCTACCAGAGAATACATACAGAAAGCCTCCATACTACCATATGAATACATATCAGCAGGCCGGGCCTATAGCAGTACCATATAATGAAACAGTCATGTCGGGTTGGAAGCGCCAGTATACCAGAGAAGACAGACAGTCGTAGGCCGCCCATAAGTTACCATATTACTACAGCGATACATCGGCCGTGAAACCGCGGGCGCATTAATACCATATCAGACATAAGCAGGCAAGCCCAATTATCCACATAATACCTACACGCGATTGGCCGTCCATATACCATATAATCACATACAGCGTCCCACATACTACCATATAAACACTACAGCTGCCACATATACATAATAAATCAGTACAGAATTCCCGCCAATACCATACATAATACATACAGCATGCGCCACTCATACCATTCCATACAGCGGCGCCATATACCCATAATAATACATACAGCGCCGCCATGTACAAGACATTGTGTGCGAGACAGACAGTGCTCGGCCAGATACCATATAAGATCTGTGTACAGCATGCGGCCATGGATCTACTATAATCGAATGACACAGTGTCGACGGTGCCCCGTCATATCCCATATATACATACATTGCATAGGGCCGCAAGTAGGCGCGCATAACATATAGACAGACCCAAAGTCGTTGCCCTCCATGATACCATTAATTACATCAGTGGGCTCCCATAGCCCAGATCAATCGCATGACGCGTGCCCCCATAGACCAGAGAATACATCAACAGCGTGCCACCCATATAACCATCTAATGCATACACTTAGCCGCATCAATCCCATATAAATTCATACAAGCGTGCCAACATATCCGATTACATACAACCAATCACAAGCAGTGCTGCCTATAATCTTACCATATAATACATACAGCGTAGCCGCCATATACCAATAATACTACAGCGTGCCGGCCAATACCATAATAATTACATACGCTTCGGCCGCCATTCAATTTACCATATATACATTACAGCTGCCCTTGCCCATATACCATATAATACATCACGTTGCGCCATAGCCATATAATACATACAGCGTGCCTCACCATACTACCATAGATACTCAATGCAATCCCCGCCTATACCAGATAATACATAACAAGCGTGGTCGTCGCTCTTATACCATATGTCAGACAGTACCGTGTGCCTCCATAGTATCCATATAATACTACACGTGTCGCGCCATCATACCACATGAATAAACAGGTCAAGCGCAATAGCCAGTGCCATATACCAGATAATACCACATACAATCTGCAGCGTCAGACCTTTAAATACCAATAGAATGACGGACAGCGTGTCCGGCCATCCCATATAAATATACATACGCTCGCCCCCAGATCACTATAATACACACAGCGTTGCCCATATACCCTAATACAAGAGCAGAAGAATGGCCACGCCATACCATATTAAGGATGCAGACATCATGCCGCCATAATTAATGCCATTATCGACCAGAGCCTGTGCGCGCCCAATTACCTAGGAATCGCGCGTGCCGCCATACATACCATATAATACATACAGGTGCCCCGCCATATGATACCATAATAATCATACAGCACTGCGCCCATGATCCATAAAAAGATATACATACTGCGTGTGGCCCCGCCATAGACCTATACTAATACATCAGCGTCCGCCATACTTACCATATAACCTACAGCGTGCCGCATAATACACATCATAATAACATACAGCGTGCATCCATATACCATATAATACTACAGCATGCCGCCATATACCATATAATTAACTACAGCGTTTAGCCCGCCATATACCAATTAGATACTACATACAGCATGCCCCATATTAGGAGACCATATCATAGCATACTCGCGTGTCCTACCATATACCATATATAATCAATACAGGCATGCCGCCATATACAGATAAGACTATACAGCGTTAGCCACCAATCTACCATAGTACATCACATACAGTTGTGCCTGCCATCACTTACCATATATACCATACAGGCATGAGCATGCCTCCCTTTTGATCCATATAATACAATACAGTGTGCCGCCATACTCCATATCGACATATAGGTAGTACCCGCCTATACCATATATACATTACAGATGTGCCGCATATATCTCATATTAATACTGCAGCGTGCAGCCATTTACCATATAATCCATACGCGTGGCCGCATATACCATGTAATTCATCCTGTTGGCCACATAGTCCATATAATACCACAGCCGTGCCGCCCATTACCATTAATACATCACGTTCCGCCTATATACCATATAAACTACAACAGAGCGTTGCCCTCCATATACCGATAATACATACAGCGATGCCTCCATATACCATATAATACATACAGTGGTGGCCGGTGGTGCCGCCATATACCATACTAAGACATACAGCGTTTTGGCCTCCATATAGCCATATAATACCATACAGCGTCCACCATATACCATAATAATACATACAGTGTGCACCCCCATATACCATATAATTAATACTACAGTAGCGACATGTGCTCCCATATATCCATCATAATAACAGTACAGCGGTGCCGCCATTACCATATAATACATACAGCTGCCGCCATATACCATATACTATACATACAGCGTGCCGCCATATACCATAAATTCTACAATCGTGCTGCCATAATACCATATAATAACATACCAGCATGTCCGCCATATACCATATGATAATACAGCGTGGGCCCCCATATACCATATAATAAATAACATAGATTGTGCAAGCCATATACCATAAATACATAACAGCGTGCCACCATATACCAATATGTACATACAGCGTGCCGCCATATATACCATATAATCATACAGCTTGCCACCATATACCTATATACATACGCATGCCGCCATAATACCATAAGAATTACTCAGCGTGCCGGCCATAATACTCATAGAATACATACAGTGTGCCGCCTTATACCATATAATACCTACAGCGTGGTGCCATATAACCTATAATACATACAGCGTGCCTCCAGAGACCATATAATACTACGCGTTGCCCCCCCATATAACCATATAATACATACAGCGTGCCCCATATCCATATAATACATATCCGCGGGCGCCAATACCATTCTTACAACACAGGGCCTATTTCTTTCGTCTGCAATCTGGGACGAGGTTGTCCTCCATATACCATACAATACATACAGCGTGACCGCCATATACCATATAATACATACACCGTCGCCGTTATGTATGTATGATAATATATATGTATCAGTAATACTATATATATCTCTACACACACGACACAGTATAACACACACATACAGCCATGTACACATATATACAGTCAATAGACACTCATTAGCAATGCATAATATACACACTCACATTCCCACACATACATATACCACATCTCACCTTTTATACAGTCATACAGTATACATTACACACACACTTCACTATACATAATACATGTACCAGAGATCTAAATATACATATATACAATCAAAGATTACACTACATCACTCCAATAACTGCGGGCCGCGGACGGCTGAGGCGGCGGTCCGCGTTATACTTGGCTTGAGGCGGGGAAGGCGCCACTACGGCTGAGGCGCGAGGCCCTGTGCACGGATAGGCGGGAGGGCCGCGACGGGCTGCAGATACCCTGGCTGTAGGTGACGGGACGCTCCGCGGACGCTTGATTGTGGGAGGTAACGTCCGCGGACGCGCTCGATGCGGGCGGGGAACGTTGACGGCTGAGCTGGCGGTAGCCGGTACGCGACAGCGGAGGCGGGACTCGGATGGTAACGATGTGGGTTGGGCAGATGTGTAGAGGTACGGGCAATTTAAATGGAGGGTTGAGCCGCGGACGAGAAGGTGGGCTCCTCCCGTAACGGAGAGAGGCGGTGGCCGGGGGGTCCAAGAGGCAGCAGGTCGGAAGCGGCTGCCATATCTGAATGGGCAGCCACCAAGTGGGTCGTTGGATTGTTGAGCCGGCTTGGAGTAAGTTGACCTCTTATGCGTGCCACTCAGCAGGCGCCGCCTGAAGGCAGTTTCTCGAACTCGACCTCATGGTAGGGTGCGCCCACCTGGGGGCAGTATTATAGTTATGACAAGTATTCTATGTACATCGGGGGGCAGTATTTTACATAGTTGTTTATATTTCCGTACATAGGCTGGGGCAGTAATATAGTGGTGTGTTTTATATTCTCTGTACATAGGGGGCAGTATTATAGTAGATTATAATCTTGCTACTTGGGGCATATTATAGTAAGTTATATTCTTGTACATAGAGGTAGTAGTTAGAGTAGTTATTTCTTGTACAGAGGGCCGTATTATAGTATTTATATTGCTGGTACATAGGGGGCAGTATTATAGTCGTTATATTCTTGTACATTTGGGGGCATTATTTAGTATTATATTCTTGTACATAGGGCTGGCACAGTAACTATAGTAGTTTTATAATTCCGTACATAGGGGGCAGTATATAGTAGTTTATATCTTGTACATAGGGGGGCAGTAATTATTAGTAGTTTATATTCCGGTCATAGGGGGCAGTATTCTATAGTTATATCTTGTACATAGGGGCGTGTTATCGTAGTATATTCTTGTACATCAGGGGGCAGTATTATAGTATTATATTCTTGTAACAGTAGGGGGGCATATTTAGTAGTTATATTCCTGGTTCATAGGGGGCACAGATATAGTACTGTTATATTCTTGTACATGGGGTGCAGTAATCTCTCAGAATTATACCTTCTTGTACATAGGGCTCGGTATTATAGGCAGGTTCTAACTTCTTGTAAACATAGGGCAGTATTATAGTAAGTCTTATATTCTTGTAACTAGGGGGGTGGCAGTATTATACTCGTTATATTCCCTGTACATAGGGTCCGGCAGTAGTATAGTAAGTTATCTAACATTCCTTTCCCTGTTACATAGGAGGTAGTTTTACAGGATTTATACTGCCTGTTACGAGTATGGGGACAAGCTATTATAGTAGGTGATATTCTCTGTACAGTAGGGGCCCGTATGATAATATTAGTTCGTTGTACATAGGGGGCATCGATATAGGAGTTTACTATTGCCTTGTACTTGGGGGGCTAGTAAATTAATTAGTTATAGTCTTCATCTGTACATTAGGGTGGCAGATTAATATAGTTTATATTCCTAGATACATTACACGGTGGGCAGTATTATAGTAGATTTTATGCTTGACATAGGGCAGTATTATAGTAGTGTTTATTATCCTGTACATAGGGGGCAGTATTATATGTAAGCTACAAATTACCTGCTACATAGGGGGCAGGTGTTATAGTAGTTATATTCTTTGTACTATAGGGGGAATATTATAGTAAGTTATATTCTTTTACATAGTGGGGCATATTAGAGTATTATTCCCTGTAACCATAGGGTTTCAGTATTATAGTTAGTTATTATTTCGTTGTACATAGCGGTGCAGTATACTCGCAGTTATAGTCTGTATCATTCGGGGGGCGGTATTATAGCAATTATATCTTGTACACAGGGGTGCAGTATTAAGTCGTTATATTCCTGTACATAGGGGGGCAGTATTCTAGTGTTTTTATTCTTGTACATAGGTGCGGCTGGTATTATAGTAGGTTTATATTCTTGTACATAGGGGGCAGTACTTATTGTCGATTTTAATTCCTGTACATACGGGGCATAAATTTACGTAGTTATATTCTTGTACATAGGGGGCGTATTATTATAGTTATATTCGTAGTACTAGGGGGTCTTATTATGCAGTTTATATTCTTGTACAAGGGGGCAGTAATTTTTATACTAGTTAGTGTATAATTCTTTGCAGCATAGGGCATATTATATAGTTAATTCCTTACATAGGGGCAGTCTTTAGTAGTTATATTCTGTACATAGGGGGCAGTATTAAGATTTTGAATTCCGTGGTACAGATGCTGGCATATTATAGTAGTTATATTCGGTGTACATAGGACATTTAGTTAATACGTAGGTATATTTCTTGTAAACGGGCAGTATTAGAGTAGTTATAGTCTTTGGACGTAGGGTGCAGTTATTATTAGTAGTTTATTACTTGTTACATATCAGGGCAGTATTAATAGTAGTTATATTCCTGTACAGAGGAGGCTGAATTTGGTTAGTTTATAATTCCTTGTACATAAAAAGGGGCGGGAGTGGGCAAGCGATATGTAGTATTTTCTTGTGACGTAGGGGCATTATTATAGTATTTATATTCTTGTAGGTGGTCGTAGGGGGCAGTATTATCAGTATTTATGTTCGTTGTAGTATAGGGGCAGTATTATAGTAGTTATATTCTTGTACTAAGGGGCAGTATTATAGTAGTTATATTTCTTGTCCTAGTGGTGCAGTCATTATAATTAGTATTTATATTCCTGTACAATAGGGGGAGTATTATAGATAGAATTATATTCTTGTACATAGGGGGTGCAGATATTATAGTATTATATTCCTGTACATAACGGGGCCTATTATAGTAGTTTAATATTTCTTGTACTAGGGGTAGTATTCATAGCTAGTTTTATATCTTGACATAGGGGGCAGTATTTCATAGTAACGTTTATATTTCTTGTACATAGGGGGCAAGTATTATAGTAGTTATTTCTTTGTACATAGGGGCGTGACAGTAATTCATAAAGTAGTCATATTCCTGTACATAGGGGGCCATATTTTAGTAGTTATATTCTTGTACCTCTAGGGGTAGTCTTATAGATTTTATATTCTTGTAGCTATGGGCGTATTATAGTATTTATATTCTTGTAACAAAGGGGGCAGTATTTAGCGGTTTATTCTTGTAACATAGGGGGCAATTATTCAAATTAGTAGTTATATTCCTGTACTAGGGGGCAGTATAATAGGTAGTGGTATATTCCCTTTACATCAGGGGCAGTATTTAATAGTAAGGTTTATATTCTGTGCATAGGGGGGAAGTTTATGTGGTGTTTATATTCCTGTACATAGAGGGACAGATATAGCAGTTATATTCCTTGTACATAGGGGACAGTATTTATAGTAGTTATTTCCTGTACATAGGGGAACAGTATTAAGTAGTTATATTCCTGTATAGGGGGAAGTATATAGATATTTATATTCCTGTACATTTCGAGGGGAGTATTATAGTAGTTATATTCTGGTACATAGGGGGCAGCATTAATAGCTATATTTCTCTGTCATGGGGACAAGTATTATGTCGTTATATCCTGTACATGGAGGCAGCATTATATGTAGTGTATATTCCTGTCATAGGGGCCGTATGAATAATAGTTATATTCTTGGTACATATGGGGGTCAATAATTATAGCTAGATATGATTCTTTACATAGGGCAGTCTTATAGTAGTTATATCCTTGTACCAGGAGCGGTATTATAGGTAGTTATAACCCTGTACATAGGGGGCAGTACTATGTAGTTATAGTTCCTGTTACATATGGGGGCAGTAGTATATAGTTTATATGCTTTACATAGGGGGCAGAGTATAAGTAATTATATTCCCTGTACATCGGGGCCAGTATTATGTATTATATTCCTGTACATAGGGGCAAGTATTATAGTAGTATAGTCCTGGACAGAGGGGGCAGTGTTATAGTAGTTATATTCTTGTACATAGGGGGCAGTCTTATGTAATTAGTATTTCCTGTTACCTAGGGGGTCAGTATTATAGTAGTTTATATTCCTGACATAGTGGGGCAGTATTATAGTAGTTATACTCCTATTACATAGGGAGCATATTAGAGTGTTATATCTTGGACATGGGGGGCAATTATAGGCATTCTAATTCTTGTACATGGGTGATAGGGGGCAGTATTATAGTAGTTTTAATTCTTGTACATAGGGGGCCAGTATTATGTATTATATTCTTGTACATAGGGGCAAGTTAGTTACTAGTAGTTTTACTTTCTTTGTCACATAGGGGGCAGTTATTTTAGTAGTTTTTTATATTCTGTACAGAGGGGGTCGTATTATAGAGTCTATATTCCTGTACATAGGGGGTCCTTAGGGGCAGTATTATAGTAGTTTCTCTTCTGTAACATGTAGGGTGGGGCAGTATTATGTGTTATATTTCCTGTACTAGGGGGCATATTATAGTAGTTTATATTTCCTTAACCTAGAAGGCAGTATATAGTAGTTATCATTCCCTGACATAGGGGCAGTAATTTTAGTAGTTTATTCTTGTCATAGGGGGGGCAGTATTCTGTAGTTAGATGCGTTGTACATAGGGGCAGTATTAATATGTTATATTCTTGTTACAAAGGGGGCAGTATTTAGTATTTTATTCTTGTACATAGGGGCAGTAAGATATATTTTATCTGTGACCACTCATTGACAATATGTTTCCTCCATTTTGCTGATGGCTGCCTTCGAGGGCGGATGATATTACCCTGCCTCCTCCAGCTCTCCATCTCCGCTCTCCAGGTAACGGTGAAGACATTTGTCGACATTACTAAATAATAAGATTCAAGTTAAATCGCAGGTAATTCATTGGTGGCCATTAGACTGTATAGCTCATTTCTAGATGAGACCTGATGAATATATTAAGTAGATGAGATGTCGGATTGTGCTTTTTTATTATTCAAAGCATTCCCAGGGTCACATCACTGTGGAGACAGTTAGTATTGTGGGCGGCTGAAGCCAGCTGGCGGGGTAGCGGTAACTACACATCAGGTCACTTACCCTATCAATTACCCTGACCCGCTGACCCTGTAAATTTACTTAGCACAATAAGAATCACTGGTTGGGCGACACCTAGTGGTCAAGGGTGCTATAACAAGGGCAAAATCTGCAGTTGAGTGCCACTGGGAGGGTCTCCTCCCACATGAAGGAGAAAATTTTTAACTGTTTCTTTTAACTGTTACTGACCAATTAACGTTTCCATAAGTATCTTGTTATTTGATTCAGACCCTGCAAGACTAGCATATCCACAAGGGCAGCACTGAGTTGTCTCTTGGCCCTGCACTGTGTAGAACAGTCCACTGCTGCGATGCGGCTGCTCTATTTCGTTTCAGTGTAGCATCATTAGTGTATATTATCACAGGTTGCGGCTTAATGGCAGCGCGCTCTGTAAATGAAGGGACATATCTGAGCAAGGATTTCTGGCCACTTACAGGACTGATAGTACAGTCTCAGTAGATCCACAGCTGGTTAATAACGGCTTGACGTAGCTGGTAACGAGTCTATTCCGGTATTTGCCTGCGACAAACTCCATCACTCTGATTTGCTTAGACCCTATCCATATGAAATCCCCTTAAAGGGGACATATTCATGAAATACAAATCTAATTCACCCCCTCTTTATATCTCAACACCCCTGATCATTTGGTGTTGTCGTGACATCTAAATCCTCACACACCTGTTCCAAGTTATGGCTACTCACGAAAATCCTTTTATCTGTATACACACCCTCCAACAAAAGGTTTCGCCGCCCACACTCAGCTACATGTGCCAATTCACATATACCCGTTCCACCGCGGTCATATCTTGTAACGGGTGGTGTGATTTTAAACTACAAACACCAATCGATCAGGGAATCAAGTGGCGATACAAATGGATGCACGTCCCTGTGCATTTAGATGTGTGATGGACCCCTTTAAAGGGTATTAAAGGACAGTATGAATAGCTAACTAATTCTAACGATGAACTCTAGAGGCATCAGAGAAAGATTGTTTTTCAGTGCCACTTGTGGGTTTTTGCGTTTTTCTATAATCAATTCCTGACTCCTTTCTCAACAGGGCCATACACATGATGAGGAATGTTAAGGCAGATCAAACACTTATCTGCATGCAGCTGTTTTGTATCGAGGGCATAAATTGGTTCACCCTATTATTCAGAGTTATGCCATATTAGGTTCATCAGTGTCACTATGCTTAGGTAAAGAGGGCCTAATGGGGGATACACTTATAATTCTGTCTGTAACAAAGTCACCTGTGTTGATCCCCTGTCCACATCAGAGCTGAACCATTAACGGCCCTATGGATTTTCTATGTCATGTAAATGTCTAGGCTTCAGAAAAATTCATATGATAAATCGAGATGAGCATTGAATGTTCCCACAGGGGTTTCATGGGACAATATACAAAATAGTTTTTCCTAGGTGGGAACAGGGAAAACCTCCGCTCCTTGTGCTGTCGTTGTTAAGGCAGGCCCTATTACCATCAGCTGGACCTTTTTCAGGAAGCCTACGACATGATGTGGGTGCTGAAGCCAAACCAGTATATCTTGTACAGCTGTAGTAGCGCTGTACAATGTTCCATGTGGTTTGCCCTCGCTCAAGTACAGTGTAGGAATTGTGAGAGGCTTTTGACTAGGTTCGGAAGTGCAAGAGTTCTCCTTATGGATACTTTGCCAATGAAGGCCGCCCTTGTAGGGGTCCTGGAGAGTTATAGCCATCGGCTCTTACTCCCCTGACCCTAGTCAAAACCTCTCCTCAGCCACACGACATTTTCCCTATTCCCTACACATGTACTTGCTGTAGTTGCCCAACCACATTCGAAACACGCCCTGTCTACAGCTGTGGGAGTCTAATCCTTCTGGAAGTAATATCTGGGTTTTGGCTTTATTCCCCCATCCTGTCATTATGCTTCCTGGGTAACCAGTCCATGCTTAATGGTAAGAGATACTGCCTTACAAGAAGCACAGAGGGCGGTTTTCTTGTCTATTTCCTCCCTATTTGAATATCTGCTAGCTTCCTAATTCCGCATTCAGAGTCCGACTTCTCCTTTTATTCGCACATGACAGGCACCCTGTTAGTTTACCCTCTAAAACTAAAGTTATTTGTCTGCTCTCCTTGTATACAGAAGAACCTTACTCCCTGATGGTCATATTGGGTTTGGGGTGTGGCACCGTCACGGTGGCGTGCGGTGGTTTTGCACTACAAGCCTTCTGCAGCGCTTGGGTCCTGCTCAACTTCTCCAGTAACATCTGCAATAGAATTTGTATGTTCCTCCGGGTCCTACTCTACTGGGTTTCCTTCGTGTCCTCTACGGTTTCCTCCCACACTCCAGAACATACCTGGTAGGTGATGGATTGTGAGCCCCCAGTTGTGGGGACATGGGACTGTGATTCTGTGGCAGCGCTGCGCTAAATCTGGTTCGCGCTATATACATAAAGGAATTATTACTTATTATAGTTCCCCATATTCAATACAAAAGGGCAAGCTGCCAATTACCCCCGCCAACCTTCTATCATGATGTGGCGCTATGTGGTTGGAAAAAACTGTGTTGCCATATTATGATAAAACATCCAAAGACCTATCCCTTAAACCTTGAGAGTGTAAATACTAGGACAGCGGTGAATGTCCGGGGGATCTGCAGCCCACTATCCTCGTATTCTGATCCCCATTCCAATCCCTCGGGAGCGCAGTGCGGCAATTAGTTTTCCAGGTTCAGCGCCTGTTAATAGCGACATCATCGGTTTTTTTTTTGCAGATGATATCAGGTGTCACTCTGTAGGAGATCATCTTTATAAGCTGAGCTTTTGCTACATGTTCCAGTTGCCCTGGCTATGTGTGATCAACATTTGGGCTGACTAGTGCGGATCTTTGGACGTCTCCACCGTTGTTTACCTTTCCATTGAGGGCGCGGCGCTCTGGACAGCTCCCGTCCCCCAGTGGATGGCGCCTACTGTAATATACGCGATTGTCACTTTCAGTACGTGCGGCATACTTACTGTTTATTGTGTTGCGCCAAGACCCAGGTGGTGACGCAATGGGCGGGCGTTCCTGCGCCAGGATTAGTGCTTGGCGGGGAGAGGTGACTTTTCTACAGACCTTAGCCGTGATATCTTCCTACATAATGACCGCTGTCACTGCCTTAAAGGGAACTCCATCGCTTGTCCCTCTGAGTGTTCCTTTACATTGCGTACATACTTGAGAAATCAATACCCTCATCTATGGGGGCGCTTCTGATTTCCAGATGCCCCTGATTTATTGTGGGGTACATGAGAAGTGACCCATATGTTTGTGGTATTATTATAGCCTGCTAGTTAAGGTAGCGTTCACATCCTGCAGTTTTCCGATACAGCGATGGATCATAAGGGTGGAAGGACTTATCACTGAGAAAAGCTCTCCTCCGTATTTTTTAACCCCACTCCTCGTTTGGACATCAATATACTGCATCTGAAAAACTGAATGTTGTGCTACGCCACCCTAACCCCGGGGAGGGGGCAGCTTACTGTATTCAGGACGCTCTATATCACGTATCACATATATCTAAATATATATATTATATTATTATATATATTTATATAAATAGTATAACATTCTGTTATATTGTGATTTACTGTCGAGCAGCTGAGGTATTTAGTATGATGTTCTGCAGGACCGAGGTATGTAGTATATTTTCTGCAGGACCTTGAGGAGATTTTAGGAGGTTACTGCAGCAGCTGTACGATGTATTGTTGATGAGAATTGTAGGGATGAGGTGAGTATATGAGTTTCTGCAGCAGCTGAAGGCTGTGTAGTATGATTTATCAGGTCATGGTGGTGAGTATTATGAGGTTCTGCTGCAGGGCTGAGGTATGTAAGTGTGATGAGATGTAGGGGAGGTGTAGGACGATGACTACTTTGAATAATTATTTGTGACCCACGGCTCTCCAGCTGGGGTGCACCTCACAACTCCCAGCATTGTGCTGTACCTTCTCCAGAGATCTGCCCCATTCCCTCCACCCATTTTATTGCTTTATTTAGTGTCCACACTGAAGAAGAGACTCACTGCTTGCAGGTAGTGGGGTCCATGGCGCAGCGGTGACACCGTGGGCCCGTACAATTTACCAGAATTAAATATTTCAAAGCATCGCCTTAATTTGGAGAAGCAGATCTGTTTTGGATATCTATGTGAAAGACACTTAAGATGATGAGATGACAAGTGGGCAATGACAGCTGCTTGACTCCCTGACTGATACAGAGCTGGGCGGTGATTACACCATGTATCCAATAGAGTATGGAAGGATAAAGAGCGGGTTGAGGAAACAGACACTTGCACCACAACGTATGGAGGACAATAGGCTTTTTCAGGGGATTATACAATGGCACCCGGAGCCCGCAGTAATGCCGCCAGATAGCTGCCCCCTATGTACAGGAATAATAAACTACTATAATACTGCCCCTATGTACAAGATTATAACTACCTAAATACTGCCCCCTATGTACAAGAAATATTACTATCTATAATACTTCCCACTAGTACAGGATCTAACTACTATAATACTTGCCCCTATTACAGGAATATAACTAACTATAATACGCCCTCTATGTACAGACTATACGACTATACTACTGGCCCCCTTGACCAGAATATAACTACTATAATACTGCCCCTACTGTACAGGAATATAACTACTATACCGCGTGTTTACCGCTGTATGTTGCTTTCTGAACTTGGGTTAGATTGCAAGGACACTGCTGACTTGGGCCGTATCTTACCATCCGGATGCTGTGGGGTAGATTCGCCAGCCGTCCAATAGCAGTTGGGGTTAATGTCCGAGTAGCGCGACTGAGGCAGAAGAGTGAGTGAAGATTCCCTTAGTCTGTCTGAAGGAAATGATGCTCGTTTGTTGCTACCTATTCTGCTTGGATGAGGGTTGGTGGCATCAAATCAGACGGTGACGCAGGCGGCTGGGAGGTCTGGTAGGTCCGGAGAAGGGCACCCAGGGCCCTATTACAATGAAGATAACTCTAGGTACTGCCCACCGAGGACATAGAAGATAACGACTATACTACCTGCCCCTATGTGAGAAATAACTACTATACTACGGCCCCCTGTACAAGAATAAACTACTATAAATACTGCCCTAGGTACAATAATATAACTACTATAATACTGCACCCCGATGTCCTAAGAATATAACTACTATAATATTGCCCCCTATTCCGGAAAATATAACTACTGATACTAGCTGGCCCCCTATGTACAATAATATCTACTATAATCTTGCCCCTAGTACGATATAACTACTATAATATCTGGCCCCCTGTGAACAAGAATATAACCTAAATATACTGCCACTAAGTTCAGGCATTAACTACTATACAATCTGCCCCCTATGTACATGAATACAACTACTTATAATACTGCCCCTATTGTACAAGAATATAATTACTATAATCCCGCCCCCTATTCACAAGAATATAATTACTATAATACGGCCCCCTATGTACCAGAATATAACTACTATACTACTGCCCCCCCCTTATGTACGATATAACTACTATAATACTGCCCCTATGTACAAGACTATTACTACTATACTACTGCCCCCGATGACAAGAATCTTAACTACTATAAATGCCCCCTATGTACAGGAATATCACGACTTAATACTGCCCCTATGTACAAGTAATAACTAATAAACTACCATAATACTGCCCACTAGTACAGGAGATATAACTACTATTACTGCCCCCCTTGTATATGCAGAATATAACCAACCTATAATACTGCCTTCCTATGTACAAGAATATAACTACTATAATTACTTTCTCCGCCTATGTACAAGATATAACTACTATAATACTGCTCCTCCATTACAGGAACTTATAACTCTATAATACTCCCCCCCAATGTACAAAACCTACTATAATAAGCTGCCCCCATATACGATATTACTACTATTAATACTGCCGCCCCATGTACAGGTAATCTTACTCTATATACTGCCCCCTATGTACAGGGAATACATAACTATATAATACTAACCCCCTATGTACAAGAATATAACTACTATAAATAACGTGCCTCCCTATGTACAGGGACTATACTACTAACCCACTGCCCCCATGTACCAGTGGAATATAACTACCTATAATCCGCCCTATGTCCAAGATATCTAACTACGATAATACTGCCCCCTAGTACAAGATATAAACTACTATTACTACTGCCCCCCTAGTACTGTAAATATAACTAACTATAATACTGCCTATGTACAGAAATATACGACTATAATACTGCCCCCTATGTACATGAATATAACTCCTATAGACTCCCCCCATGTACAAAATATACTACTATAAATTACTGCCCACAATTAAGGAATATACTATTATATACTGCCCCCTATGTACAGGAATATAACACTATAATACTGTCCCTCTATGTACACGATATAACTACTATAATACTGCCCCCTATGTCAAAAATATAACTACTTATAATACTGCCCCCTATGTACAAGATATAACTACTATAATCACTGCCCCCCTATGTTACCAGAACTATAACTACTAAATACTGGCCCCCTATGTACAAGAATATAACTACTTATATACTTCCGCCTATGTACCAGAATAAACTACTATCATACTGCCCTCACCTGTACAGGAATATAACCTACTAGCTACTCGGAGCCCCCCATGTACAAAACTCCTATAAATACTGCCCCCCATATACAGGAATATTGACTACTATACTACTGCCCCCCTGACCCAGGAATATTACACTATAATCTGCCCTCCATTAAGGGATATAACTACTATAATGCTACCCCCCTATTGTACGAATATAACTACTTCTAAAGACTGCCCCGTCCTATGTACAGGACTATAACTACTAAACACTAGCCCCCTATGTACACGGAATATAACTACTATAAGACTGCCCTATTACAAGACTGAATAACTACAAATATACTTGCCCCCCTATGTACAAGAATAATAACACTATTACTGCCCCCTATGTACGGAATAATAACTACTATAATACTGCCCCTCATGTACAGAAATATAACTACTATAATACTGCCTCCCCTATGTACAGGATTGATAACTACTATAATACTGCCGCCCTAATGTACAAGGAATATACTAAGAATACTTATAATACTGCCCACTATTACCAGGAATATAACTACTATAATACTGCCCGGCCCCTATGTACAGACTCTACTACTATAATACTGCTCCTCTATGTACAAAATATAACTACTATAATCCTCTGCCCCCTATGTCACAGAATATAACTACCATAATACCGCTGCCCCCTTTCATGTACAAGAATATAACTACTCTAATACTGCCCCTATGTAAAGAATATAAAGACTATAATACTCACTGCCCCCCCCTTAAATAGTACAAGAATATAACATATAATACGATACTATCGCCCCCTATGTACAGAATATAACACTATAATACTGCCGCCCGGTGTAAGAATATAAATACACTACTATAATACTGCCCACTATTGTTCAGAATTAACTACTATAATACTGCCCCCCTATGTACAACGGAATATAACTACTATCATACTGCCCTATTGTCCAAAAATCAGTACTATAATACTGCCCCTAGTGCACAAGAAATATAATTACTATCATACTGGCCCCCTAATTGTACCAAATATAACTAATATATCTAGAACTACAATGCCGCCCTATGTACGGAATATATTAACTACGTGTGTAATATTCTGCCACCTAGGGTAGCAAAGCATATTTGTACCTACAGATAAAGTACTCACTGTGCCCACCCTATTGTAACCGATCTTGAAATATAACTAAACTATTAGCTACTGGCCCTCCTATGTAAAAGATCATTTCGCTAAGCCTTAATCCTGTACTACAAAAGCCGTACACTAAGATATCTACGATATACTAGTCCCGCCCTAGGCCCTTCTACTGATACAAGAATGATTTACACTACCCCCCCTTATATTACGCTCGGCCCTCACTATTACAGGCGAATAGTAACTCTATATTATACTGCCCCCTTCCCTATTTATAGAATATAACTACATAATACGCCCTCCTAGGTACAAGAATATAACTACCTATACCTACTTCCCCTATGTACATATAATATAACGGTACTAAACACGTGCCACGTCCGATGTTACCGGAATATAACTTCTATATAACTCTGTCCCACCTCCATGTACAAAACTACTCATAGATTTACTGGCCCCCCATCATAACCGGAAATTCTGTACCACTCTATCCTGTACTGCCCGCTCCCATGTCCAGGAATTTACTAACTACTATACTACTACTCGCCCCCCTATGTAAACAGGGAATATACTACGTATAATACACCCTTGCGTGCGCACCCTACCACCGATCCCCCGTATGTCCAATAAATATAACTTAACCTTATACATACTGCCACCTATTTAATCAGAATTACTACTATAACACTGCCCCCTAGTGTACCATGGATATTAACTACTATTTATACGGCACCTGTTGTACAAGAAATATACTCTCTTTAAGCTATGCTCCCCTATGTACAAGACATTAGTTATCTACTCATAATACGGCCCCACTATGTATCTATGGAATTCTGATAACGACTATAATACCTGCCCCCTATGTACAGAAATAGAGTGCTACTATAATCTGCGCTCCGCCTTATGCACAGAATAATAACTACTATAAATACTGCCCCCTATGTAATCAGTAATTCCTACTACTATCATACTCAACTGGCTCCCCTATGTAACAAGAATAACTCACTATAATACTGCCCTGCCTATTTACATATATCAACTACTATATACTGCCCCCTATGTACAGAAATAACTAGCACTAATAAGACTGCCCCCCCTATGTACAGACGCGATATATACTCTATAATACTGCCCTCCACCCGACCCTAGTACAGGAAAGATAACAATACTGATAATCTGCCCCCCTATGTAAAAGAATAACTACTATCATACTACGCTTGCCTTTCCTATTGCCAGGACACTGATACTACTATAATACTGCCCGCCCCCTAGGTTACAAGGAATATAACTACTATAATACTGCCGCCCTATTTACAGGAACTACTAAACTTACTATGATAACGGGCCGGACCCTATGTACAGAGAATATAACCTACTATAATACTGCCCTTCCCCCTCATGCTCGCATACAATATAAATCTATATTCTAATATATTCCTTTGCCCATGTCATGTTTTAATCGCTGTGTGATATAGATTTTGTTAGTTACGTTATGTTCATTTCGTCACCTCCTTTCCCTGTCTTGTAAGATCATTACTATGGGGATCCCCTACATTAGTACGATGTGACCTTACCTGACCCCTTCTCATTCGTTAATACATTGGTCAGGTAATATATCGATTAGTCTCCAGGTGATGTTAAACTCCTTATACCTCCTGTAATTTGTCCTCTCCTCCATTTGTTCTCGCATCAAGCAATCGTGACATATCGCAATTTCTCACCTATGTAGGATCACTCAGATGAATTTTGGTGCTATTCTGTGCGGGAGGAGGTTCGCTGGTCGGGGGGGGGCCACAATTAATAATGAATTATATGATTCGTTTTGGTTGTTCAGTGACTGGTGAGGAAATTGGGCGTATAGAAGAATGTAGAACTCATTATTATTATACAATCAGAACATTCTCCACCTCACACTGTTGTGGTGATTGACATACCAATAGTGTAGGGGCTGCCATGCCCGACAAACGGGCACTGAGATATCAGCTCCTGGTATCAAAAAAAAAAAAAGATGACCACTTTTAATCCTCTTCTTAACTCGTCCGAGAGCTGAGCAGAGGATTGGGCAAGTGGTTTATGCTTAATTCTCTGACGTTTCATGATATGATAATCCTTCAAACCCCTAACTGAAAAACTCAGATAATTTCTAAAACACGCGCTCCCCTTTCCTCCTCACCACCTCCAAGTTTCCTCCTCTCTGACAGTGCAGAGTGCCATCGGGTCAGCATCTGGAACTTATATCTCAGCACCAGGGGCAAGAAAGAAAAATTTAGACATTGCCCCTTAACTTGGGAAAAACATTCACTCTTATCACTTACAATATGTAGTTCATCACCACATGTGTGATGTGGTCAAAGGCCTCTTAAGGGAAGTTTAATCCTCAAAGATCTGGAAAAGCAACCACTCATGGTTTTGTAGGCTCCACTGTACTGCAAGCCGCCCGTTGTTGGTCTCCTTTCCGGCATCTTTTTTCCGGTAATTCATCTACGACATTTGTCTAGGGACGACGAATAACTGACATACCCACCAGTGTATTGTCGGT
Organism: Engystomops pustulosus; assembly: GCA_019512145.1. Taxonomy (NCBI): domain Eukaryota; kingdom Metazoa; phylum Chordata; class Amphibia; order Anura; family Leptodactylidae; genus Engystomops; species Engystomops pustulosus. The sequence goes on along the minus strand of WNYA01000440.1, from coordinate 58,817 downwards.
CGCCAGAGGTCTTCTCAAGATGTTCCATACGAGGCGTATGCACTATCCAAGTTGCCTCTGGCCTCAAATATCACGTGTCTCCTCCCTGACGCTACTCCTCACGGCAGGTGCTCGATACTTTTTCGCCCCGGGGTAGCTTCCACTGATGTCCTGTTTGAGGGGTATGTTTGTTCTCGTCATCCGGGCTCTCTTCGTCTGTGGCGCCCACACCGCTCTGCGCCTGCTCTTGGCGGGCCCCACGTAAGTCTCCGGCCGGACATTGTCCGCAGTGGTCCGCGACAGCCTAGCTGAAGGGGGGGATGGGGTGGGACATGCAGGACGATCCCGCGAAGAAGTCGCTGGACGGTGTGAGGCCCTGTCCCCGCCACGGGATCACCAGCCCACTGCGCGCTGGGCGCTTCCCACTGCAGGTTGATCCCGGGGAGGCGTCGGTGTCGTGCGGACTGCAGGCTCACGCCTCCGTGCGGCGCTGGTGCGCGGCCCTGCGACTGTCGTAGGGGGGAGTCGAGAGGCGTGGCCCGGCCCCCCGGGGGCTCGGCACCCAGGGCCGCGGGGGGGGGGGACACGAGGGGGTCGCCGGGGAGGTTGTGCGTGCAAACGGGTTGCACTTACGTGCAGGGAACGCGTCGGCTCTGAACAAAGGCGAAGGGTGTGCCACACAAACCATAAAAAGGCAGACCAGACTGCGCGCAAAAGCCGCCACACTGCCGGCCCGCCCAGCGGCCAGTGGTCTGAACCCGCCACTCCACGCATCAGCAAAGGATCGGGGGGGGGGGCGGGCCGGGCTGTGATCTTTGGGCCCGTTGATAGCCTATTTGAGAAAGCGTGTGGTTTACCTTCTTGCATTGTGTCTGTTGGGGCCCGATCCGTTATTAAACGCTGGAATCCCGTGCTGCCCTGTCCCTGACCTCCCTCGCTCTGATCCCTGCTGCCGGTCCTGACCTCCCTCGCCTTGATCCCGTGCTGCCCTGTCACTAAACTGAGGTCAGGGCAGGGGGGGGCACTACAACTGATGACTGCTGGGGGCACTAGAATGGGGGCAGAGGGGAGCTAGAAACTGGGGCAGGAGGGGGGAGCTAGAACTGGGCAGCAAGGGGGGGATAGAAATGGGGGCAGCAAGGGGGAGCTGAAATGGGGGTCAGCAAGGGGGGACTAGAATGGGGGTAGCAAGGGGGGGACTAAAATGGGGGCACAGGGGGGGACTGAAATGGGGGCAGCAAGGGGGGACTAGAAATGGGGCAGCAAGGGGGGACTAGAACTGGGGGAAGCAGGGCAGGGTAGAAATGGGGGCAGCAAGGGGGGACTAGAACTGGGGGCAGGAGGAAGGGGGCAGTATTATAGAGTTGTATTCTTGTACATAGGGCAGTATTATAATAGTTATATTCTTGTACATACAGACAGTCATTATTATAGTAGATTATTATAGTAGTTTATTTCTTGTACAAGGGGCAGTTTATAGTAGTTTTAATTCTGTACATGGGGGCAGTATTATGGTAGTTATATTCCTGTACATAGGGGGCAGTATTATAGTAGTTATATTCTTGTACATAGAAGCAGTATTATAGTAGTTATATTCTTGTACATAGGGGGCAGTATTATGTAGTTATATCCTTACATAGGGGGATATTAATGTAGTTAATCTTGTACTACGAGCGTATTTTAGTAGTTATATTCTACTTACATAGGGGAGCAATATTATAGTAGTTATATTCCTGTACATAGGGGCAGTATTATAGTAGTTATATTCCTGTACAAGGGGCAGTATTATAGTAGATATATTCTTGTACATAGTGGGGCAGTATTATAGTAGTTTATTCTTATACATAGGGAGGCAATATTATAGTAGTTTATATCCTGTCATAGGGGGCAGTATTATAGTAGTTATATTCTTGTACATAGGGGGCAGTATTTATTAGATATATTCTTGTACATAGGGGCAGTATTATAGTAGTTATATTCTTGTACTAAGGGGGCAGTATTTAGTAGTTATATTCTTGTACATAGGGATCAGTATTATAGTAGTTATATTCCTGTACATAGGGGTAGTATTATAGTAGTTATATTCTTGTACTATGGGATCAGTATTATAGTAGTTATATTCCTGTACATAGGATCATATTATGTAGTTTATTCCGTACTAGGGCAGTATTATAGTAGTTATATTCTTGTACATAGGGGACAGTATTATAGAGTTTATATTCTTGTACATAGGGGGCATTATTATAGTAGTTATATTCTTGTACATAGGGGGCAGTATTATAGTATTATTTCCTGTACATATGGGGGCAGTATTAAGATAGTTATATTCCTGTACATAGGAGCTATATAGGGTTATATTCTTGTACATAGGGGGCAGTATATGTATTATATTCCTGTACATAGGGGGCGTATTATATTAGTTTATATTCCTGTACATAGGGAGCAGTATTATAGTAGTTATATTCTTATACTAGGGGGCAGTATTATAGTAGATATATTCTTGTACATACAGAGCAGTATTATATATTTTATATTCTTGTACACAGGGGCAGTATTATTGTAGTTATATTCTGTACATAGGGAGCAGTATTATAGTAGTTATATTCCTTGTACCTAGGGGGCAGTATTATAGTAGTTTATTCTTATACATAGGGAGAGACAGTCATATAGGTAGTTATATATTCTTATCGGGGAGTATTATGTAGTTATACTTTATCATAGGGGGCAAGTCATTATAGAGTTAGTCTGTGTACTCGAGCATTATTATAGTATATCTTCGTGTACATACAAGCAGTATTATAGTAGTTATATTCTTGTACATAGGGGCAGTATTATTGTACTATGTTTATCTTGTCTTGTACATGGTTTGGGGCCACCGTAACATAATGGAACTGTATTTCGGGGTGACAGCATTAGAAAGGTGAGAACCACTGTGTTAAGTATTTAATTTCATTCAAAACAGTAATTATCCCCCAAATAGTAAATTCTGAAAATACTGAAAACCGACATTCGATTTGTAACCACGTGACATCAAAATAATTATCCAGACAATTTCAAAAATAATGAAAATATAAAGTAACATATGGGAAATGTTTATTCATCAACTTATTTGATGGTAAATCTATCCCGCCTAAAGAGCGGTGATTTCAAATTTTAAAAAAGGCAAATTTTTTTAAAAATTCATCAGTTTTTTTTCTTTTTTGTGAATAAACTCAAATTTACGACTGAGAAGGAACAATCTCATAATCATTCTGATGAAGTAACGTGTTTTCAAAATTTATAATCATATAAAGCGACGCATGCCAGAAAACAAAAAATAAGGGCGAGCCTTAAAGGGGTATTCCTCTGGGCATTTACATTTAAATAAATTCATTTCATTATGTAAACATTTCTTCTAATAGGATGTTAATGAAAAAAATGTTCCTGTGTGAAGATAATTTCTCATAAAGTAGCCATGGTTGTCCACTTAGAAACCAGATAGCTTCCTCGGATACAACCACGTCCACACTCTGGCAGCGGTGGCCAGACATGTACTACAGAGTCCTGCCGGACCACCGGATCGGCAATCATTACCACAGGACGGCTGTGCGAGATGTAGTAACTCCAGACATTTATATACAATAACCTTTTGTTTCTTTGTGCATCACTACCCAGCAGAGGTGGCACGTATCACGAGGAGCATCTCATTCATAAGGGACAGAATGACTACATTTATGAGAAATTAATCTTCAACATTTTTTTTTAATAACCATCCAATTGAAGAAATTGTTTATGTTGTCAGATTAATGGAAACTGAATGTGAGTGCCCAGATGAGAATCCCCTTTAAGCTATAAACTGGCTGTGTCGTTAAGGGGTTATATCGTGTTAAAATTTTAACAATAATGTAATTAGGCAAATTTCCTCTCCACAGGGGTAATGCTTTTCAAATTAAAGAACCAATCACAAGTGGGACCGCGACCTTAAAATCGCAGTTGAATTCCATATAGCAACACAGAATGAAACTGAGGGTTCGGTCACCAATGTGGCCTTTAATTGCCTTTAGAACGCAATGCAAACGCCTGGGGAAGGGCCTAATCACTTTTGCTGCAATTATGCAGAAAGACTTACCGGCTGTGGAGAGGTCTCACCCCGTGAGCTTGTATACGCAACTGAACCGATTAATAAAGATGGCCGCCCCGTCATGCACAGCTCTCATGTGAGTCATTGGCGTGATTCAGGCACCAGAATGGGTATTGGCAAATTTACAGGACTGTGCAAGAACGTGCATCCACGCAGCAGAGAGACCACTACATGCATGCGCGGCAGGAGTCAGAGTAAGACTCCTGGTCGTTACGTGGGAGATGGGGGTAGACAAAAGTGGCAAGGGGTGATAAATAATTTTATTATTTTCTGAAATGGTCATGAATTTTTAATAACATTAATTTAGATTTAGATTAGATGTCCTTTTTACTATATTTCACAAAAACTGCTAGCTTTGGCCAGAATTCCTGAGGGTCTTGTATAATTAATAAATTGCACTACTGTACTTTGTTATTGATGCCAAATAACACACTACATGATAGGTCTAGACATATTAGTTCCTCAAAATAGTTACTATTCTTTGTTTTGTAAGAACTAGTACTAGAGCCAAAAAGTTTTTTAAAATATAAGAGGTTTACATATAACATGAGGGGGACTAAAAGTGTCAGTGAATAATCGTGGAAGACAGATCCACAGTCTTTTCTGCGCCAGATAAGTTTACTAGAGATGTATCTGGAGTAGTTTACAACTCTGAAGATGTACTTTAGATTAGCTATCATTGGTCTCATTTTTGTTTGGATTTTCTGATGCTCATACTGAATTTTCTGGTGCCCAGATAGGACTGAAAACAAAATATATATATATATTAATTGGCAGGGAAAACTAAATGGTACCATCATCAAGAGTCAATGGGATAACAGAAATCAATAACTCATAAAAGCAAATGGGCACAAGATATAAATGATCAGTTACCATCAAGAAATGTTTATCCAAGTAAATGAAACGTATCTACAAGCAAATATAAATAGACAGCTGCAGGCATGCAGAGATACAGTAGAAGAAGCGCTGCAGTGAGAAAGGGCCACGGTGACATGGTGAGTATGAGTAGAAGGGGAATGAAGAGCAGTGATGGTAAGGAAGGAGCGAAGGCTTGAGGGGAGAACGTAGGTTCCATGGTAGTAAAGCAGTTGCTAAGCAACAACTATGCTATCATAGGACTGGAAAGGGCTTAGCAAGGGCTAGTGGGAAGTTGTAGATAAAAGATATGCAGTGAAATAGTGACTTGGTGAGAATCCGAGAGAATATCTGTAAGGAAAGGGCATTGATGATGTTTTCAAACCTATTGAAGGCCTGTTGTGGCATTAGAACTCCATTACACAGCAACATTAAGCATCCATTAAAAGTTAAATGGTGTCCATAAAAATCCAATGAGGGACCATTTGTTAGCTTTTCTGGCCATTTTTTATTATGCTCCCACTGCCTTTTCGTTCTTCTCTGCCTATGTATTAGAGCCTCAACGTCAGACCAACATAATAACATAGTAAAACAGACACTTCTCATAGATCCAGGAACCTCCTGCCTCTTAAATCAACTTTTACAATTATGCTAATTAGCCACAGGGCTCTTGTGGGTGTTTCCAGAACCCCTCTGTGCTGTAGCTTCACAGGCTGCTACAATGGGTAGAGCAGGTCACCCCTCTAGTTATATTCTTGTACATAGGGGTCAGTATTATAGTAGTTATATTCCTGTACATAGGGGGCAGTATTATAGTAGTTATATTCTTGTACATAGGGGTCAGTATTATAGTAGTTATATTCCTGTACATAGGGGGCAGTATTATATTAGTTTAGTAACACTTACATGGCTAGATATGGGGCAGTATTATAGAAGTCAGTGTCTTTGTTGTTTTACGACTTTATGACTCTAAGATGATAATTTGTAGTAAATGCTTATAAATGTCACAGACAGAAACCTTAAAATGGTAACATTTGTGATTATTTTTTTTAGGTTTGTGTGATTATGATAATTATGATTCTTCCTCTTATGTTACTTGTCCCTTGTGGTTGGATGTTGGGGGTGATTGCTGATGCTTGGATATTAGTGGAGTTTCTCTTTAAGGATAACATTGGAGGGTGAGTGTGATGCATTGGGGCGGTGTGAGAGTATGAGGCTTACGCCGCGCACCATCATACCGGAAGATAAATACTATAATTAATGCTCGATGTACACAGACTTAGATCTCCTATAATGACTTGCCCCCTATGTATAAAAAATAACTACTATAATACTGCCCCGATGAAGAATATAACTACTATAATACTGCCTCCCTATGTATAAAGAAATATAACTACTATAATACTGCCCCCTAGGTACAAGGAATAGAACTACTATAATACTGTCCCTATGTACAAGAATATAACTACAATAATACTGCCCCTATGTACAAGAATATAACTACTATAATACTGCTCTGTATGTACAAGAATATATCTACTATAATACTGCCCCCTATGTATAAGAATATAACTACTATAATACTGCTCCCTATGTACAGGAATATAACTACTATAATACGCCCCCTATGTACAGGAATATAACTACATATACTGCCCCCTATGTACAAGAATATAACCCTATATAGCTCCTATGTACAGGAATATAACTACTCTTAATACTGCCCCCATATGTACAGGAAATAACTACTATAATACTGCCCCCTATGTACAAGAATATAACTACTATAATTAATGCCCCCTATGTACAAGAATATAAACTCTATAATACTGTCCCCTATGTACAAGAATATAACTACTATAATACTGCCCTAGTACGGAATAAACTACATAATATGATCCTATGTACAGGAATATAACTACTATAATACTGATCCCATAGTACAAGAATATAACTACTATAATACTACCCCTATGTACAGGAATATAACTACTATAATACTGATCCCTATGTACAAGAATATAACTACTAAATACTGCCCCCTTAGTACAAGAATATAACTACTATAATACTGCCCCTATGTACAAGAATATATCTAATAAATACTGCCCCCTATGTACAAGAATATAACTACTATAATATGCCCCCTATGACAGGATATAAACTACTATAATATTGCCTCCCTATGTATAAGAATAAACTACTATAATACTGCCCCACTATGTACAAGAATATATCTACTATAATACTGCCCCTTGTACAGGAATATAACTACTATAATACTGCCCCTATGTACAGGAATATAACTACTATAATATTGCTCCCCTATGTAAGTAGAATATAACTACTAAAATACGCTCGTAGTACAAGATTAACTACATTAATATCCCCCTATGTAAGGATATAACTACATAATACTGCCCCCTATGTACAAGAATATAACTACTATAATACTGCTTCTATGTACAAGAATATAACTACTATAATACTGCCCCCTATGTACAGGAATATAACTACCATAATACTGCCCCCATGTACAGAATTAAAACTACTATAAACTGCCCCTTGTACAAGAAATAAACTACTATAATAATCTACTATAATACTGCTCTGTATGTACAAGAATATAACTATTATAATACTGTCCCTATGTACAAGAATACAACTACTATAATACTGCTCCCCCTTCCTCCTGCCCCCAGTTCTAGTCCCCCCTTGCTGCCCCCATTTCTTACCCCTGCCCTGCTTCCCCCAGTTCTAGTCCCCCCTTGCTGCCCCATTTCTAGTCCCCCCTTGCTGCCCCCATTTCTAGTCCCCCCCTTGCTGCCCCCATTTCTAGTCCCCCCCTTGCTACCCCCATTTCTAGTCCCCCCCTTGCTGCCCCCATTTCAGCTCCCCCTTGCTGCCCCCATTTCTATCCCCCCCTTGCTGCCCAGTTCTAGCTCCCCCCTCCTGCCCCAGTTTCTAGCTCCCCTCTGCCCCCATTCTAGTGCCCCCAGCAGTCATCAGTTGTAGTGCCCCCCCCTGCCCTGACCTCAGTTTAGTGACAGGATTTTAGTTTCCTCATTGGCACCTTTTGTAGGATATACAATTTAGCTTTTTAGTATTACGTGCCTTGTAACTGCATTTTTTTTGCAGGTTAAGATGCTTTTTCCAGTGTTACCATTTTTGGGGTTGGTATCCCCTATGTTGGCAATTAAGGAACTTTTTTTTTTTAGGTCAGGAGTAGAAAAGCATCAATTTGTACTGGATTTTTAAACTTTTTTTGGGGTGTTCACGTATAGTCTAATAATCATGCTATCTTTATTCTATGGGTTGGGATACGATTACAGGGACCCAATACTTGAATATTGTTTCTTATGTTTTACTAAATATGCCAAATAAAACCCTATGTGGAAAAAAAATCATTTAGCATCGCCTTTCTTTAAGTGTTATAACGTTTTTACTTTTTGGCTACAGAGTGGTTGATGGCTTGTTTTTTATAGGACATGTTGTACTTTGAAACAGTGATCAACAAAAAAAGAAAAGATGATGTGTATATAGGACAAGAAGATTTTTTTATTGAAAAATGCTACAATTAATGATACCTTAAAAACACTTAAAACAGCCAGACAGCGATGAACACAGTTGTAAAATCCACTCCCAAGCTATATTCAAATATAATTCTGTACAACCGAATGTAACCAAATAGCTCAAAATACAAAATAACATATAATTGTCAAATGCAAAACAACAGAAAATTTGCTATTTGGAGCTTAAAAATGCCTATAATCAAACATATAGTCCATAAACATTGCAATAATATAGCAACAATAGTAAGGTTACATTACCAATATAATGTGGGTGGAAGTCAGCTAAGAGGGAGAGGAGAGGCACCACGCGTATCGCCTGTATGCAGGCTTCCTCAGGGGATACCCTTGTTGTACTAAGAATGTGCTTTATATAGTGCGCTGTGGCCTGAGAGGAGGAGCCGACCGGATGCACGATCACATCCGGTTGCGGCCACGCCCACAGCTAGTCGGAAAATATAGTGTATACTGTCATTCTAAGAGCTGATGCATGACATCATTCGTACAAGGATAGCAAGGCATAGGACCTGTGTGTATTTCAGAGGCGGGTATATCAGAGTGGGGGTCCGGCTCCATAATGGGGCGGGGGGGGGGGGGGGGCTGAATAACAGGAAGGGGGGATGATAACGTGGTCAAGGGGTAGCCTTATATACTGGGGCGCAGGGCTGCAGGCTATATACTGGGGCAGGGGCTGCAGGCTATGTACTGGGGCAGGGGCTGCAGAGTTAGTTTTAGTGAATAAGACACATGAGTAGTGGTGGGACTGGAGATGAGCAGACCTGGAGGTACCAGGCTAGTTACTAGGGGCATCAATTTGCCGGATTGGGTGTTCGGACCAATCCAGCAATATGTCGGGTAAAGGGCTGAACCCGAACCCTAACGATCAAGGTTGTCCATCTCTAGTGGGAAGGACAACGTTGGCCTCTGTAACAAAACAGAAGCTGGCAGTGACAGATGGCGCCGCAGGAGAAGGGAGTGTGAAGAGAGGAAGATGTTTATTATTTTTACAGCTCCCAGCCATATACGTTTAATTCCCAGACAACCCCTTTAATACTGTACTTGCACACAAGAAAGAATGTCTGGAAAGGAAGAACCTAGACCCGTTTGCCAGCTACATCACTGTTATGTCATACCCAAAAAAAGGGGCGTTCAAAACAACTATCATCTTGTCACTCACACAGAGCAGTACATGTATACGTGTGCTATTTACCCCTGTTTTACTTCACATATCAGTTATATATGTATAGCTTTGCTTAATCTATGTGTCACAGATCTGTATACATTACCCGGGCATGCAGAGAGCTCTAGGAAGACAGAACTCAAAGAATAACTGAGCTACTAGTCACTGCTCTCTACTGTCTACGTCACATAATCCAACTGCGTACGATTTTAGCTTCACATAATATGTATTACTATAGATGTATACATAGGGAGGTCTGTGAAGGGAAACTGAGCTGTCATCTGAGCTGCTAATTTACCTCACACAGTGCAGCTCATATTGTACAGTATATGAGTATCATATATACATTATCATCTGCACGCAAAGACTTCTGGAGAAGGAGGGACTTTAGCTCGTCATTGCTTCCTCCAGTGTATAACCACACTATCCAATATACATATGAGATTACATAATACTGGACCTATAGATTGTGTAATTACCCTGTTGCACAATGAGGTTATGGTGAAAGGTAACTTCATCTATTGTCATCTCCTCTGTGCAATCCAGCTATCTACGTTATGGCTACTAGATGTATATACATTAGCTGGCTGCAAAGAGCCGACATACACTCCTCTGTGTAAATCACATAATCCAGATATTAAGTGCCCTATAGGCATGTATACATTACTCTGTGAATATTTATGGAAAGAAGAGAGACCAGAGGAGAACTGGACTTATTGTCCTCTCAGCTCTGTTTACCTCGCGCTATACAGCTACAATCTATACCTGCTCTATGGTATCATTCTTTCTCCTTTATTCACATATGACAAATGTAAATATTCCATAGGTCATCATATTCTATAGTGAATATGCAGTACTCAGGTGTGAAGCTAGTGACCCTGGATATATATTCCATACAGCCAGTATTCATTACTCTGGTTAGGTTATATTAGGATGGACATTAGAAAACTGGCCAGTTTTACATCACACATCGCTTACATATCCAGTCTGACAAGGGCGCTATGCAGAGGCCTACACTTACTGCGTATGAGTTTTCTAGAGATGTTACACAGGACCATGTGCACACAGGAGCTCAGGGAAGGAGGGGCTGGAGGGATCACCAGCTCCCGGCTCCTCCTCTCTGTTTACATCAGGGCTGAATTTTATTGCGCAACGAGCTGGAATGCGGAAATAGAGCAGAGGGGCACAGGGCAGGCGTGCAGCCGCTCTCCTCACCCTGGGTGTCAGTACACACACACTAATGGCTGTTAAACACGACTGACGTCAGGAGCTCCATTTACATGCGTATAGCGGGGGAGCAGCCACTACACTCCCACCAGCTGCACTAGACCTGCTACAGCCAGAAATCAATGAGTAAAGGGCGCTGTGCCCCGGGGTTGTGTAAAGAGCAAGCGGAAAAGTTAGGTGACCCTACAACAATATAGCAAGACCTGTCCCCTTATGAATGCTGTGGCCCGGGGTGGTGGCTCTCAGCACATTCAGAACAGGACATACACCAGAAGCAATGATGCACCTATACATGCGATAGGCTTCATCATGGACGAATCACATAACTTTATAATGGCAAAAAAAGGGGGGCGTGGTCGCCTGTCCTGCACGCAGTATGCATTATGACGCTGACAGGTGATTGTCCCCCTTCTATAGCTAATGGCGCAGGTAGGTAGTGTGTCGTCATCTCACCGTCCATGCAGGTGGCCGCTGCTTCCTTCGCCATGTGTGTGTGCTGGAAGTAGCTATCTCCCTCCTGGATGTGTGATGCTGTGGCTCCCGGTGCTTCTCCTTGCTGTCCAATAACACGCTGGCTGCTCCTCCATACTCTGAGGGAACTTTCCTTTTTCCCGTCGTATAGAAGTTGTTCCCTTCCCCGAGAGAGAAGTTGGCTCGTGCGCAGTGTGCAGATCCTGGAGCCTGTGCACACTAGCGTGCTCGCAGCGCTTTCTCCCGTCGCAGCTGTAGACTGTGGCTGTGCTCTGCTCCCCCTCTGATGTGGTTACATTATATCATGTCCATCATGTGACACCACAAGCCGCTCTGAATGGAAACTTAAAGGGGCCCCACGTGACTGCAGAAGAACAGCAAACAGGATACGCAGCAAAGCCGGCAGCATCAGCACCCTGCTCATCATCATCATCCTCATCCCCAGGACGGTCATACACTCATCCCTGAGCATCCACATTCCCAACAAAGTGGCTGCCCTAACTGCAGGATGAGCACACGTGACCTGCCAGGCTGCTGCAGTGACACAACTCTGTATCTTTCCATAGAGTTAGGAGCGTGCGTGCTATGAAATAGCTGGAAGTGAGGATCAGACCAGCATTAGCTCTGGCCTAAGAAAGCTTGTTTCAGACTCTTGCTTGTGGTTGTTATTATGTCCTCTAAAGCAGTGTTCACAAACCCTGGTCCGTGGCCAAGACCGGGCCGTGGAATACCTAGTTCCAAGCTGCGGCCATCCTCGGTAAAAACAAATACTCACTTACCTGTTCCCCTGCAGCAGTCTTCTCTTCTTCTTATTCGTGTAATGTAGCCTTTGACGGGAGGAAGGCGAAATGGAAGCAGATGGGGGGCAGCTAAAGGAAAGGGGACATGGGAAAAAGCATGATGGGAGGAAAGGGGACTTTGGAGGGGGCATGCTACAGGAAACCGGGACAATATAGTGGGGGGTGCTTCTTCAGAAAAGGGACAGTATAAGATAGGCACACAGGGAGTTATGGTGGGGCATGCAAACATAAGTTTGGCCATGAAATTGACACACAAACCACACCCCCCACCCTCCGGTCCTTGGAAAAAAAATGTATGATTACAGCCCTGGGCAACAAAAGGTTGGGACCACTGCCTCAAAGTACAGCCATAGTGGATCCTAATGTTTCAAGTATTTACGGGTGTAGGACTATAACCAAAAGATTGTCACAGGGAAACAAGGATTCCTGGAGGAATATCTTCTTAACTATACACCAGGAGGGAGTCTGGAATCGACTTTTCCATAAATAGGCATACCTGAAAAACCAGTAGACAACTTTTGTTCAACTTGACAGAGAATTCACTAAACCTATATGTCCTTATATTAAGCTATCGCATATGTAAACAGGGCCGCATCTGCCATGAGACGGCAGAATGCGGAGCCCTATAAAGAGCGGCGAAATTCGCCTCTCTAATGGGACGATTCGGGCGCCGTTGACGCTGAATTGCCCACCCGCATAAAAATCCTGCTGTCTCTTTAAGACACAGTCGCGATTTATAGTGGGCGACGCATCACCTATCTGGCTGCTGGCGTTGCTCCGTTCTAGCAGAGACACAGATGGCGGATCATGACGTCACGCCGCCGTGTCTCTGAGAAGAGCCGCGGTGAACATAGAGCCGCGCGTTGTGGGAGCACCGTCTCGAGTTAAGTAAATGTTATCTTTTTTTGATGTACACTTATTAATTAAATGGTGGCCAATAAGAAGGGGGAATATAGGGTTATATAGTTAATATAACTGGTAGGGCCGGGGAGGTGTCTCTCTATGTTTATACTGGGGGGGGGGGGAGACGTGCATTTTATATGGGGCCATAATAATAATTTTATACTGGCGGGGGGTGCTATCAATATTATATGGGGCCATAATCGTTTTCTACTGGGGGGGGGGATGCTGTGTATTTTATATGGGGTCATAATCGTTTTATATAAGGGGGGGGGGGGGGCTGGGGGGCTTGTGTTTTATATGGGGCCATTTGTCGTTTTATACTGGTACGGGAGGTGCTATTATATTATATGGGGCCATAATCATTTATACGGGGTGGTGCTGCTTTGTATTTTATATGGGGCTATAATCATTTTAAACGGGGGGGGGGTGGGTTGAACTGTGTATATCAATGTGGCCATAATTGTTTTATACTGGGGGGGGGGGTTTGCTGTATAGTATCATATGGGGACGGATTTTTTTTTTCCTGGGGCAGGCTGTATGTATTTATATGGGGCCAGAATTCAGCTGGGGGGCTGTATATAGGATACAGTATATTACTAAGGCTGGGTGGGGCTGGACATGCGGGTACAGTACATTACTAAGCTGTGGGGGCTGTATACGGGACACAGGGGGCAGATTTACTTACCCGGCCCTTCGCGATCCAGCTGCGCGTTCTGGTGCGGGTGGATTGGGTTTCCGGCGATTCACTAAGGCAGTTCTCCGACGTCCACCAGATGTTGCTGCTGCGCTGAAGTTCCCCGAGGTCCGCGGAATGACCATCTATATCTGGTGAAGGTAAGCGGTGTCCCGCGACCTTTTTTTTTAACCCCTCCCGACATTGACGTACTATTACTGCATGGCGGGAGGTGCGTTCCCGCAAATGCTAGTAGTAATAGTACGTCATGCTTATGGGCGCCGGCTCCAGCAGAACAGAGCCGCACCAGAAGCGCGGGTGTCGGCTATATATTATAGCCGACACCGCCTCTAACACCCGCGATCGGTGATTTCTCGATCGCGGGTGTTAACCTGCCTACGACGCGGTACGCGCTGACCGCGGCGTGCTAGAGGCATTTGCGGTGCCATGGGCTGCGCCGATCCTCTTCTGTGAGCTGGGTCCGTGCCTCTGGCAGGACCCGGCTGTAACACGAGCATGCGCAGCATACTGAGTGTGTTACATTACACGCGTAATACATCGTATTACACTGTGTAAGTGAAGAAGAGCTGAACAAGTGATCAGTGGATCACTTGTTCAAGCGTAACCTGTAAAAAGTTAATATAAAAAATGTTAAAAACACTACATAAACATTTTTTAATAAAAGAATTAATTAAATATAGTTAAAGTCCACTAAAACCAAATATTCCCTATACACCATGCAATAAAGTGAAAAAAAAAAAAAACACAAATCGCCAAAAAAACCCACATATTTGGTATCAACACGTCCGTACAATTCGTACAATAAAATCAGAAACATTATTGAACCCGCTCGGTGAACGCCGTACAAAACAAAAACCGTAAAACACGCCACAAAAAAGTACATTTTTCATAAAATCTCTCACAAACAGTTCAAAGATGTATGTGCGCCAAAATGGTACCACTGAAAAAGAACAACTCAACTCGTAAAAAATAAGCCCAAAACTAGCTCTGTCAACCAAAAAGTAGTAAAGTTAGTTCCGAAAAGAGGCGATTCAAAAACAAATGAGATTTCCTCTATATTAGTTTTATCCAGTAAAATTGTAAAAATAAATGAAAAACTGTAGAAATGAGTATCACCATAATCGTAATCACCTAAGAATAAGATAATATATTATTTTTAGTGAACGGTGTACGTACCCCCAAAAAATACGAAAAAAAAAAACGTAAACCACACATTGACATTGTTTTTCACCCATACATTCAAGGTTAATAAAATCTCATCAATAAGCTAAGACCCACGAAATGAATTATTGAAGTGCATCTCATGTCGCAAAAAATAAGCCCTTATATGTTCCAAATTGCCAAAAAAAAAGATTTTATCCAATAAAAAAGTGACAATGCATAATTGCATCTGAATGGCGCAGCTTCCCTCGATGCCTTGGCGTGGTGTCCCATACAGCAGGTTACCACCACAGTATGGGGTTTGTTATACGCGGGAGAGATGTGGGTATCATATTTTGTGGACGTTTAAAATAGTATTTTATCCACTGAGAATTTGTACATTTTTTGAAAAAACATCTTTATCCATAAAAGTTAACTTTAAATTGATCAGATTTTGTTTTAAACCCCTCGTAAACACTTAAAGGGTTAACAACTTCATAAAAGTGTTTTTACGTACGTTGAGGGTTGTATTCTTAATGGGGTAATATTGGGTTTTTACTTTTTATTTAGGGCCTCTCAAAGTGATTTAAAACCTGAGCGGTCCTTCAATAAGCAGGATTTTGCGTTTTTTATGAAAATATCTGAAAAATCGCACCTAACGTTCAAAGGCCACTAACATCCTGACAAACATAGGAGGTGCCTAAAAAACCATGTCAACCATAAATGGACATTTAGTGAATGGTAATTATTACACTTTTTTTGAGGTTATGACTATGTATGAAAAATAGATAAACATTTGAAGTTCGAAAATCAAGAATTTTATCCAAAAGTTTCACACAAATATCTGATTTCTCATAAATAAATGCAAAACATAACACCAACTTTTTCACTAACATGTAAGTACAAAGTGTCACGTAGGGAAAATACATTTTAAAACACTGGATATGTTAAAGAGCGTTTCGAATTATAACAATTCATAGTACACAGGGCATTTGAAAAAAATGGGCACTGTCATGGAAGTGGAAAGATTGGCTTCAGCGTTAAGGGGTAAAATGCGGAAGGTTTTCCAAATCGTCGGATTATTGTGCGGGCCACGCCCCCCTTTCGCGTGCATCCAGGGGGGCCGAGCACCACACAATCAGATAGCGTTTGCGCCAACAACCGGGCGAGTACAGGGAAAATCGCGCCAAATCGGAAATATTCGGGTAACACGTCGGGATAAACGCAAATCGGGCCCTTATTAATGACCCCCATTATATTACTAACTGGGGGGCTTATATGGGATTACAGATCTAATTATAAGCTTGTGGTCTGTATATGGGCTATACAGTAATAATTACTAGCTGTGGCTGTATTTGGGATACAGTATATTTACTAAGGCTGGGGGCTGTATATGTGGAACGTATTTACAAGCTAGGGGGGGCTGTATATGGGATAAGTGTATTACCAAGCTGGGAGGGCTTGTATATGGGGTACAGTTAATATACAAGCTTGTGGTACTGTATATGGGATACGATATACTAAGCTGTGGCGTATATGGGAAAATACCAGTTAATTACTAAGCTGGGAGGGCTGTATATGGAGACAGTCTATACTAATGCTTGGGAGGGCTTTTATATGGACTACAAGTGTATTACTAAGCTGGGAGGGCGTATAGGGATACAAAAAGTTGTATTACCACGCTGGGAGGGCTGATATTGGGTTCAGATAGTTACTAAGCTGGCGGGTTCGTATATTGGGTTCAGTATATTACTAAGCTTGTGGCTGTCATATGGGATACAGTATATTACTAAGCGTGGGCTGTATTATGGGATACAGTATATACTAAGCGGGAGGCTGATATAGGATCAGTGTATTACCAAGCTGGAGGCTGTATCTGGGGCTCGTATATACTAAGTGGGGGGCTGTATATTGGGTCAGTATATTACTAAGCTGGGAGCGTATGGGATACAGTTATATTACTAAGCTGGGGGATGTATAGGGAAATAACGTTATTACTAAGCTGGGGGGATGTATAGGTAAGTATATATCTAAGGGGGGCTGTATATGGGATACACGTTATTACTAAGCGGGAGGGCTGTATATGGGGTTACAGTATATATACTAAGCTGGGGGGGGTTGATATGGGATACAGTATAGACTACTGCTGCAGGGGGTATCTGTTATATGGGTTCATATATTACTAAGCTGGGGCTAGTATATGGGAACAGTAGTATTACTAAGGTGGGAGGGGTCTTATCTGGGTACAGTAATTAATATGCTGCAGGGATCTGTATATTGGTCAGTAGATATACAAGTCTGGGGCTGTATATGATACCTATATTACTAAGCTGGGAGGACTGATATGGGGGTTACAGTATATTACCTTAAGGCGGGAGGCTGTAATATGGGTACTAGTATATTGCTAAGCGGGAGAGGGCTTGTCATATGGGATACATATATTGCTAAGTGGGAGGCTGTATATGGGAAACAATTATTTTACTAAGAGGGCTTGGTGGTATCAGAATCTTGTTAAAAAACCTTTAAAAAATGCGCTGTAAGGATACAGTATATTACTAAGTCTCGTGGTCTTATATGGGATACAGTATATTACTAAAGCTCGTGGTGGCGTATATGGGATACAGATATTACTAAGCTGGGGGCTGTATATGGGATACAGAATATTACTAAGCTGGGGGCGTGATAATGGCTACAGTATATTACTAAGCTGGGTGTCTGTATATGGGATACAGTATATTACTAAGCGTGGTGGCTGTATACTGGATAACAGTTAGTATACTAGCTGGGGGGTGTATATGGGAGATACAGTATATTACTAATGGGCGTTATGGAGGATATAGCTGTGGGTGATATGGGATACAGTATATTACTAAGCTGGGGTGGCTGTATATGGGGGTACAGTGATATTGCTAAGCTGGGAGTGGTCTGTATATAGTGATACGCATTATTACTAAGCGTGGGGTCTTGTACGGATACAGTAGATTACTACGCTGGGAGGGCTGTATATGGGGTACAGTATATTTACTACAGCTGGGGGCTGATATGGGGTACAGAGATACTTAGCGAGAGGTCTTATATGGGATACAGTATATTACTAGCTGGGCGGGCTGTAATAGGATTACAGTATATTACTAAGCTGGAAGGGCTGGATATGGGGTACAGTATATTACTAAGCTGGGGGCTGTATAGGGATACAGTATATTACTAAGCTGGGGCTTCTGTATATGGGTACAGTTATATCCTAAGCTGGTGGTCTTAAATGGGGTACAGTATATTACTAAGCTGGGAGGGGGCTGTATATGCGGGTACAGTATTATTAAGAAGTGGGAGGGAGCTGTTATATGGGGGTACATATATATACTAAGCTGGGGAGGATGTATATGGGAAACAGATATACTGAGCTGGAGGGCTCTGTGTATGGGAAAACAGTATATTACCGAACTGGGGGCTCTGTATATGGCATACAGTAAAATTATTAAAGATGGAGGGTGATCTATATATGGGGTACAGTAGTATATTACTAAGCTGGGGGCTGTATATGGGATACAGGAATTACTAGCTGGGAGGGCTGGGCGATTATGGGGTTGGTACAGTATATTACCAAGCTGGGAGGGCTTTATGGGAACAGTATATAACTAGCTGGGAGGCTGTATATGGGATACAGTATATTACTAAGCTGGGAAGGCGTATAGGCGGGTACAGTATATTACTAAGCTGGGAGGCCTGTATATGAGGATACGATCATTATTACTAAGCTGGGAGCTGTATATGGGGTACAAGTATATTACTAAGCGGGAGGGCTGTAAGGGGGTACCGTTATTACTACTCGGTGGGTCTGTATATGGGGGTACAGATATTACTAAGCTGGGAGGGGGATGTATATGGGGGAAAGTATATTACTAAGCTGGGGAGGGCTTGTATATGGGACACAGTATATTACTGAGCTGGGAGGGCTGTGTATATGGGAACAGTATATTACCGAACTGGGGGGGCTCCTTACCTCCCCCGACTCTGATCCTGTGCTGCCTGTCCTAAACTCCTGCCTGTCCCCAACTTCGACTCTGCCTTACAATTCTGTACTGCGCCTTGGCAGCCATCACGGACAAAGTTGCGCCTGTGGAACGACCTGGAGGTAGCAAGCAAGTCCAACTTGCTTTGTGGCGGGCTCTGGTGAAAACTGGCTACCAGACTCCGGTCTTAGGTGTCGGCTTACCCCAGGGTTGTGCATTGGTTCTGTAGTGCAGGTGTTGGGAGCAGCCTTGTATGACATGTAGGTGGTCCTGCCCGCTGCCCCCATTGTCTCCGCGGAGGAATAGAGCCGCTGGAATCAATGTAATTGGCGCCATTTAACGCTCCCTGTGACAGGTATAAAATCATCGCCGATACTTACACAGACTGAAATTAGGGATTTTCATCCTCTGCAGGAATCCTGCTCTCACCTCTGCTGATTAATAGCCGCCTGCGCCAGGAAGGAGACTGTGCCCTCTTAAAGGGGAAGTGCACCTCCAGGCCACTAGGACCACTGAGACATGTAGTGTCCATAGATAACCCGGTCAGGGCTGTTGTGATTCCCGTGCGATGTCCCCTGCATCCATGTACATTACACGGAATACACAGGAAGCTTTCAGTAGGTTTGGCTTTCAGGATTGTTGCAGTGCGTGTGTATCCTCACACTGCTGTGCTCTGAGCTCCCTGCGTTGATCAGCTCCAAGGCTCTTCCCCTCTATTTCCCCTCTACTCTGAGTCCTCCTGCTACTAACAACTTACACAAAGTTCTGATCATAAATCTCCCCAGGGACAATACCTAACACTGGCTGCAGAGAGTTCAGAGCACAGCAGTGTGAGGACACGCCCCCAGTTCTACAATCCTGGAATATAGATCCATATATCACAGTCCTGCTGCTAATAACAACATACACAAAGGTCTGAATACACATCTCTCCAGTGACAATACCTAACACTGGCTGCAGATCAATAAAATACAATGAAGCAGTGCTCCTTAAGCAATGTGCGTTTTATTCCACCAATGTTCAAACAGGCGACGTTACACCTTCTCAATGGAGGCGTTATCAATTATTTGTCATTTTTTGTAACACTGACTACAGAGAGCACAGAGCTCAGCAGTGTGAGGATATGCCCCCAGTTCTACACACCTGGAATATAATGGGGGTCATTTACTATGGGCCCAAATCGCTATTTTTCGTCGGGTTTCCCGAATATTATGATTTGCAGCGTTTTTTCCCTGAATTCCCACGAGTTTTTGGCGCACGCGATCGGATTGTGTCGCATCGGCACCGGGTTGAATGTGACGGAAATCAGGGGGCATGGCCGCCGGAAAAAACGCGGAATTGAAAAAAAAAAAAATGTGTCGCTTGACACACACTTACCTGCACCAGGGATAGGATGGTGAACTCCGGCAGACCTCGGCGCAGTAGCGACACCTGGAGGACATCGGGCACACTACATTAGTGAATCGCCGTAAGACCCGAATTGGCGTTGGGAGAACCCGCCGCTGGATTGCGACAGGACCGGCTAAGTAAATCTGCCCCAACATATCTATATGTCACAGTCCTGCTGCTACACACACAGAAAGGTGTAGTTACACATCTCTCCAGGGACAATACCCAACACTGACTACAGATAGCACAGGGCACAGCAGTGTGAGATCACACACCCAGTTCTACGATCTTAGAATATAATGGGGGTAATTTACTAAGGGCCCGAATCGCGTTTTTTCTGATTTGCGCCGATTTTTCCCTGAATTGCTGCGGGATTTTGGCGCACGCGATCGGCACCGGGTTGCACGTGACAGAAATCGGGCCGTGGCTGTAAGAAAACCCGACGGATTCGGAAAAACCGCCGCATTTAAAAAAAAAAAAAAGTGTCACTTGACACGCACTTACCTGCACCCGGCCTGCACTTCAGTGCATTCAGCGCAGCAGCGACACCTGTTGGACATCGGGCGCACTACCTTAGTGAATTGCCGGAAGACCCTAATCCTCTGCAGAGAACGCTTTTAAAGTTCCCTTTAAATAGTTAAAGGGGCACATGCACAACTTGTGATTGCATTCATATGGGGGAAACTGGACCCTGTACTCAGCTCTCAGTGTGATTGAAATAGTCGGACCCCACCAATCAGAAAATATTACTTATCCTGTGGGTTGGTTATTACTTGCTTTGGGGGCCCAACCCAGGGGGGTAACTTTAGGGGGTGCAGAGGTTGCGATCACACCTGGGCCCAAGAGGTTTAGGGGGCCCTTATGGTGTCACTTTCCCATATGAGAAGACTATTACATTATAGTCGGGCCCTGGCACAGACTTTGCACTGGGGCCCATCAGCTTCTAGTTACGCCACTGGCCCAACCCCTTTAAGGCAACATTTTTTGGTAAAAAACAAAACCTCTGAATCTTTTATCCTGATATTTTCTTTAAGGATTTATTAAATATCACATCTTTAAGTGTTGGCAGTGTGGGATTCCATGATGACTATAGCACATCGCTATAGCTAAGCCACATCTCGTCTCCTCTAGGCCCCAGCGGAGAATCCTTGATCCTATAATATTCCCTATCTAATTGAACGGATTCACTTTTTCCGCCTGTGCACCTACATCAATAACTGGGTTCACAGAATGTTGAGGCTGAATTTACATACATTTTCATATTTCACTGTGGATTTAAATTCTGAATCTCATTTTATGCGATCAAACATATGCAGACGTCTATATTTATAGCGATAATTCTACCAAATGATATACAGTCAAGAGGAAAAAAAAGGTCAGACTTTGAAATCCGCCGGGTCATTAGTGATGTGCCAAAAATTAGGACTAAAAAGCTGCATTTATAGGAATTAAGACAGCAAAGTAGTAGGTTTGCTTATAAAATTTGCTTGAATATTTGATTATCAGCAAGTGTGACCACCTCTAAAAGCAGAAGTTCTGGCAGCTTAGATATTGCCTCAACCATCAGATTACAAAATGATCCGGTAGGATTTATAATTCTACTTCCTGACAACTTGAAGTCCATGTTAATGTTGTTTTTCAGGTTTGTGTTTTTTTAAACTATCCCATATCAGATCGTTTGGGGAAGGGGGTTGACTCTCAGCACTTCACTAGGAAGCTGATTCTGGCACTGCTATAAGAAAAGAGAATAGAGCCACAAATTGTAGACTGTAGCTGCTAGTGATAGATGTCTTTGCAGCTCCTCTGCTGGAAAAAAAGGGTATTACACATTTTCTCTTTTCAGATCAGAATCATAACTTTTCATCATACAAAGTTAAACTTTAAAGTTAACTTGTCAGGTTAACTAACCACACTCACTAAATATATCTTTGAAAACTGCTATTATACAACTATCCCTATATTGTTCTTCCCCATGCCTGTAAAGTTCCACAATCTGTTTGTAAGGTTGACTCACCATTTATGCAAATCACCCCTTGAGCTAAGTCCAGGAATATTCATGTTCTTCCAGCTTCCAGAAAGGAGATTTACATTACAAATGAAGAAGAGCAAGTAGATCAGTATGTTATGAAGTCATACTGATGATGTCATCATTTGGTTAAAGAAATGGAATATAATTGTGTTACAGCATTAAAGTAACCACAGTGTTTTATGTAATTAAAGGGAACTTGTTGGTTAAACTAACTAACACTAACTAAACATATCTTTGAAATCTGATGTTATACAGATATCCCTATATTGTTCCTCCCCATGCTTGATTAGTTCCTATGGTGACTCTCCAGGTATGCAAATAACTCTATGAGAGTCCAATCATCATCTTTCCTTTGTGTTGAATCCAGCTCATTCTTTCAGCTCAGCCACACCTCTAGCTCCTTGATTGATAAGTGTCTCGCTTTCTCTTTAGCCAAGTTTGACTGGTCCAGCTGCCTCATCACCTCCTCATTCATGAATAAGAGAGGTTGAAAGAGATGCTATATGTGACTTGCTGAAGAGAATTCCTGAGGGAGGGGAGAATGAGAGAATTAGGAAGCTGAAGGCATGGCTGAGCTGGAAGAACATGAATATGCTGGAGTCAACTAAAAGGAAAGATGATATTTGGACATGGGGTTATTTGCATAGATGGTAAATCATCCAGTGAACACATTGTGGAACTTTTCAAGCATGAGGAGGAACCATATAGGGATAGTTGCCCTGCTGTATAATAGCAGTTTTCAAAGATATGTTTATTTTGTGTGGGTTAGTTTAACTGACAGGTTCCCTTTAATTACATAAAACGCTGTGTTTCCTTAAATTCTTTACTGCATCTTAATCCCACTACTACCCCCACATGATGACATCATAATACTTGGTCTTCTTAGTTTGTAATATACATCTCCTTTTTTTATTTGTTTTCTTGAAGAGTTTGGCAACAAAAGTTATTTCTGCACTTCCTCTTCATGTGCCGACTCATCTGACTTCATGTGTTGGCCCAGTCGACATAAATTCCCTTGTGATATAGAGTATTCACTAAACAGGCCAATGCTTTACTATTGATGCTCAATAATTGTTGTTTTAGCATTTACCAAACATCTGCCACTCAAAGATTTCCAATGAAATAAATTCAACTTCTAGACCTCCTCCTCTCCCCCCGTCTGCCTGTAAAGAGATGTCTTTGTTTTGAGTCATAAGGAGAGCAGAGGTTATTAGAGGTCGGAGTAATTACAGTCTATCATTGCCGGGCTGGAATAAATATCAACACAATTAATTAACGTGGAAGCTGAGGAGTCCTGGCTCCAGGTGAAGCCCCGGCAGAAACCATTAGCATCAAAGCAGCACATTGACAGAATAGAAAAATTGGGGGCTCGTCCGGGACAGCTCTGTTATTAACCCTTTATGGTATTTCTGTAAAATAGCCTCAACAAGTTCTATTCCCTATAATCATTCTAATGAATTCTATTAATTTGCTTCTTTTTATATCTATTTCCATAGATGTTTTCCCAAAACTTTTACATACTTACCACCATTATAGTTGAGACAGTAGGAAAGTTATTAGGTCTACCAGCCTTAGTTATGATTACACATCTCTCCAGGGACAATACATAACACTGGCTGCAGATCAATAAAATACAATGAAGCAGTGCTTCTTAAGCAATGTGTGTTTTATTCCACCAATGTTCAAACAGGTGACGTTACACCTTCTCAACGGAGGCGTTATCAATTATTTGCCATTTTTTGTAACACTGACTACAGAGAGCACAGAGTTCAGCAGTGTGAGGACATGCCCCAATTCTACACACTTGGAATATAATATATCCATATGTCACAGTCCTGCTGCTACACACACAGAAAGGTATAGTTACACATCTCTCCAGGGACAATACCCAACACCGGCTGCAGAAAGCACAGAGCACAGCAGTGTGAGATCACACCCATTTCTACGATCTTAGAATGTAATATATCCATTTTTCACAGTCCTGCTGCTAAAGGTATGATTACACATCTCCCCAGGGATAATATCTAACATTGGCTGCAGCATACATAAAACTGATGACAAGTTCCCTTTAAATAGTTAAAGGGGCACATGCACAACTTGTGGTGACATTCATATGGGGAGAACTGGACCCTGTTCTCAGATCTCAGTGGGATTGCAGTAGTCGGACCCCACCAATCAGAAAGTATTACTTATCCTGTGGGTTGGTTATTACTTGCTTTGGGGGCCTAACCCCTTTAAGGCAACATTTTTTGGTAAAAAACAAAACATCTGAATCTTTTATCCTGAGGATTTATTAAATATCACATCATTAAGTGTTGGCAGTGTGGGATTCCATGATGACTATAGCACATCGCTATAGCTAAGCCACATCCCGTCTCCTCTAGGCCCCAGCGGAGAATCCTTGATCCTATAATATTCCGTGGTAAAGTATGTAAAAGTTTTGGGAAACATCTATGGATATAGATTATAAAAAGAATCAATTAAATAAGAATTCATTAGTAATGATTATAGGGGAATAACTCGTTTAGGGCTATTTTATCAGAAATACCATACAAGGTTAATAACAGAAGACTGTCCCGGACGAGCCCCCCAATTTTTCTATTCTGTCACATGTCTGCTTTGATGCTAATGTTTCTTGTTCCGTGCGGCTTCACCTGGAGCCAGGATCCTCAGCTTCCACGTTATTAATTGTGTTTATTTTATTCCAGCCCGGCAATGATAGACTGTAATTACTCCGACCTCTAATAACCTCTGATCTACTCGTGACTCAAAAGAAGGATCTCTTTACAGCAGACGACGAGAGGAGGAGTTCTAGGAGTTGAATTTATTTCATTGGAAATCTTTGAGTGCAGATGTTTGGTAAATGCTAAAAACAACAATTATTGAGCATCAAAATAAGCATTGGCCTGTGAGGGTTTAGTGGTAATCTATATCACACAGGGAATTTATGTCGACTGGGGGCCAAGAACGTGAAGTCAGATGAGTCGTCACCCTGCAGAGGAAGTGCAGAAATAACTTTTGTTGCCAAACTCTTCAAGAAAACCAATAAGAAAGGAGATTTATATTACAAACTTAGAAGAGCAAGTAGATCGGTGTGTTATGTCATCACCACACGGGGGTAGTAGTGGGACAAAGTTTCAGTTAAGAATTTAAGAAGCCACAGAGTTTTATGTAATTGAAGGGAACCTGTCAGTTAAAGTAACCCACACTAAATAAACACATCTTTGAAAACTGCTATTATACATCAGGACAACTATCCCTATATGGTTCCTCCTCATGCTTGAAAAGTTCCACAATCCGTTAAATGGATGATTCACCATCTATGCAAATGACTCTATGTCCAATCATCATTTTTCCTTTTAGTTGAATCCAGCATATTCATTGGACTCTCATGGAGTTATTTGCATACCTGGAGAGTCATCATAGGAACTTATCAAGCATGGTGAGAAACAACATAGGGATATCTGTATAACATCAGATTTCAAAGATATGTTTAATTAGCGTTTGGTTTGTTTAACCAACAAGTTCCCTTTAATTACATAAAACACTGTGGTTCCTTTAATGCTGTAACACAACTATATCCCATTATTTTACTTAGATATTGACTTAGCTCAAAGGAAAGACATGGGATGATTTGCATAAATGGTGAGTCAACTTTACAAATAGATTGTGGAACTTTACAGACATGTGGAGGAACAATATAGGGATAGTTGTGTAATAGCAGTTTTCAAAGATATATTTAGTTAGTGTAGTTAGTTTAACTGACACGTTAACTTTATAGCATAACTTTGTATAATGAAAAGTTATAATTCTGATCTGTAAAGAGAAAATGTGTAATACCCTTTTTTTCTTGCGGAGGAGCTGCAAAGACATCTATCACTAGCGGATACAGTCTACAATGTTGACTTCTAGTGAAGCGCAGCTGTAGTTCCCTGTGCTGGCCACTAAACAGAGAAAGGAGCTGAACTTGTGGCCCTCGTTCTTATAGCTGTGCCAGAAACAGCTTCCTAGTGAAGTGCTGAGAGTGGTCCCCCACCCCCCATTGATCTGATTAAACTACAAACCTGGAAAACTCCATTAACATGGACTTCAAGTTGTCAGGAAGTATAATTATAAATCGTAATGGATCACTTTTGTTAGTCTGCTGGTTGAGGCAATATCTAAGCTGCCAGAACTTCTTGCTTTTAGAGGTGGTCCCTTGCTGAATAATCAAAATTTCAAGCAAATTTTATAATGCAAACCTACTCCTTTGCTGTCTTAATTCCTATAAATGCAGCTTTTTTGGCTAATTTTTGGTACATAACAATGACCCATCGGATTTAAAGCCTGACCTTTTTTTTTCCTCTTGACTGTATAATCATTTGGTAGAATTAAATCGCTATAAATATAGCCGTCTGCATATGCTTGATCGCTAAATGAGATTCAGAATTTAAAATCCACAGTGAAATATGAAAATGTATGTAAATTCCAGCCTCACATTCTGTGAACCCAGTTATTGAATGTAGGTGCACAGGCGGAAAAAGTGAATCCGTTCAATTAGATAGGGAAATATTATAGATCAAAGGATTCTCCGCTGGGGCCTAGAGGAACGGGATGTTGGCTTAGCTATAGCGATGTGCTAAGTCATCATGGAATCCCACACTGCCACACTTAATGATGTGATATTTATAAATCCTCAGGATAAAAGATTCAGATGTTTTGTTTTTTACCAAAAAAATGTTGCCTTAAAGGGGTTAGGTCCCCCAAAGCAAGTATAACCAACCCACAGGATACAGTAATACTTTCTGATTGGTGGGTCCGACTACTGCAATCCCACTGAGATCTGGAACAGGGTCCAGTTCCTCCCCTATGAATGTCACCACAAGTTTGTGCATGTGCCCCTTTAAACTATTAAAGGGAACTTGTCATCATTTATGTAGTGCTGCAGCCAATGTTAGATATTATCCCCTGGGAGATGTGTAATCATATAACCTTTAGCAAGCAAGGATGGTGAAAAATGGATATATTACATTCTAAGATCGTAGAAATGGGTGTGATTCTCAACACCTTGCTGTGCTCTGTGCTTTCTGCATCCGGTGTTTGGGTATTGTCCCTGGAGAGATGTGTAACTATACCCTTTCTGTGTGTGTAGCAGCAGGAACTGTGACATATGGATATATTATATTCCAAGTGTGTAGAATTGGGGCATGTCCTCACACTGCTGAACTCTGTGCTCTCTGTAGTCAGTGTTACAAAAAAATGCAAATAATTGATAACGCCTCCGTTGGAAGGTGTAACGTCACCTGTTTGAACATTGGTGGAATAAAACACAACATTGCTTAAGAAGCACTGCTTCATTGTATTTTATTGATCTGGCAGCCAGTGTATGGTATTGTCCCTGGAGAGATGTGTAATCAGACCTTTGTGTATGTTTGTAAAGTAGCAGCAGGACTGTGATATTGGATCTATATTCCAGGATTGTAAACTGGGGCGTGTCCTCACACTGCTGTGCTCTGAACTCCTCTGCAGCCAGTGTTAGGTATTGTCCCTGGGGAGATTTATGATCAGAAATTTGTGTAAGTTGTTAGTAGCAGGAGGACTCAGAATAGAGGGGAAGAGCCTTGGAGCTGATCAACGCAGGGAGCTCAGAGCGCAGCAGTGTGAGGACACACACCCACTGCAACAATCCAGAAAGCCAAAGCTACTAAAAGCTGCCTGTGTATTCTGTGTAATGTACATGGATGCAGGGGACATCGCACTGGAATCACAATAGCCCTGACCGTGTTTATCTGTGACACTGCATGTCCTCAGTGGTCCTAGTGGCCTGAGGTGCCTCCCCCTTTAAGAGGGCAACAGTCTCCTTCCTGGCGCAGTCGGCTATTAATCAGCAGAGGTGAGAGCGACTCATAACAGGATTCCTGCAGAGGATGAAATCCCTAATTTCAGTCTGGTTAAAGTATCGGCGCGGATTTTATACCTGTCACAGGGAGCATTAAATGGCGCCAATTACATTGATTCTAGCGGCTCTATTCCTCCGCGGAGACCATGGGGGAGCAGCGGGCAGCCCCCCACATGTCATATCAAGGCTGCTCCAAACACTGCACTACAGAACCAATGCACAGCCCTGGGTAAGCCGACACCTAAGACCGGAGTCTGGTAGCCAGTTTTTCACCACCAAGCCCGCCAACAAAGCATTTGGACTTGCTTGCTAACCACCAGGTCGCTCCACCAGGCGCAACTTTTGTCCGTGATGGCTGCCAAGGCGCAGTACGAATGTAGGCCAGAGACGAAGTCAGCACAGACATGAGGTCAGGAAAGGCGGCACAGGATCACAGTCGGGGGAGGTAAGGACAGCCAGCACGGGATCAAGTGAGGGAGGTCGGACAGCATCACGGGAATCAAGTCGAGGGAGGTCAGGACAGGCAGGCACGGGATCAGAGTCAATAAAGGATCGGGCCACAACAGGAAATCGCAGAGTAACAACAAGCTTTTCTCAATGGCTATAAGGCACAAAGATCCAGCGGGGTGTGTCAGGGAGAGGCCGGATTATGAAAGGATTCTGGGAATGGCCAATCAATGGTGCGCTGGCCCTTTATTTTTAAGAGACGACGCGCCCTGCCACAAGCCTGACCACCTGAGCTAAATCACGGAACATGGACGGTGAGGGGGGCTCAGCGATACAGAGAGGGTTGTCACCCAAAATCCGGGACTGGTGGGAAGGGTGATGATGGTCACTGGGGTG
This sequence comes from Engystomops pustulosus, assembly GCA_019512145.1. Lineage (NCBI taxonomy): Eukaryota > Metazoa > Chordata > Amphibia > Anura > Leptodactylidae > Engystomops > Engystomops pustulosus. The sequence goes on along the minus strand of WNYA01000440.1, from coordinate 29,730 downwards.
GACATAAAGTAGATGACTTCTATAGACTTTGTCCCCAAATATCCCCTTAATAGGATACAGAGGAAAATGTGGCAATTCTGGGGCACCAAGAAGGTCAATCTGGGGAACCGTTAAATAGAAACTCCCCTCTAACCAGGACATCAGTGCTCCCCCGGCAAAATATAGTCTTGGCTTACTAGCTCGGGGGCGTCAATTTGCCGCATTGGATGTTCAAACCCTCATTTACCTCATAACCTGGGTTGTTCATTATTCGTCTCCCTAGACATATGTCTTGATGAATTACCCGAATGCAGGAGGAGACCACCAATGGCTGCGTACCTGATTCCTACACTACATGAGTGGTGCTGTTTTTCCAGAGGTAAACTTCCCTTTAAAGAGGACCTTTGACCACCTCACACATGTGGTGATGAACATACCATATTGTAGTGACTGTTTCCCATGTGAAGGGGCAATTTAAATTTTCTTTCTTGCCCCCTTGGTTGCTGAGATATAAGTTTCTCAGTATCTGACCAGTGCTCTGCACTGTCAGAGGGATGAGCTGGAGTGGTGAGGAGGAGGGGGCGTGTTTTAAATTAATCTGAGTTTTTCAGTGTCTAGGATTATCTAGTCATAACACGTCAGAGAATTTAAGCTAACACGCCCATTCCCTCTGCTCCAGCTCTCTGACAGTATAGAGGATTAAAATGGTCAGATACCAGGACTGATATCTCAGTGCCCGTTTCGGGCATGGCAGCCCCTACACTATGGTATGTCCATCACCACATGTTGAGTGGAGAAGTTCTGTTTTGAATAATCTGATTCTACATTCTTTCTCACGCCGCCAAGCCCACCATCCACTGAAAAACCAAAAATCATTAATTTCCTTATCATTGTTGACCCCCCCCCCCCCCACTCCCCCCCACAAATACACAAATTTCTCTGATATCCTTACATGTGAAATTTGGCGATATCCACGTTGCTATGAGAGACAAAGAGAGAGCAAATTACAGGTATAAGAGTTTTCCACATCACCCGGAACCTAATGATATAATTACCTCCTTATTAACTAATAGAGGTCATAGGTCACATCTGTATATTAGGGATCCCCATAGTAATGATCTACACAGGGAAAGGAGGTGACGTGTAAAACGCTACTAACAAATCTATATCACCAGCGATAAACATAGACATGGCAGGAATATATTGATAGAATTATTTTTATTCACATGGGGGCAGTATTATAGTAGTTATATTCTTGTACATAGGGGCAGTTATTATAGTAGTTATATTCTGTACATAGGGGGCAGTATTATAGTAGTTATTTCCTGTACATAGGAGGGGCAGTATTATAGTAGTTATATTCCTGTACATAGGAGTGCAGTATTATAGTAGTTTATATTCTTGTACATAGGGGGAGTATTATAGTAGTTTATATTCCTGTACATAGGGGGCAGTATTATAGTAGTTATATCTTGTACGAGGGGGCAGTATTATAGTAGTTACATTCCTGTACATAGGGGGCAGTATTATAGTAGTTATATTCCTGTACATAGGGGGCAGTATTATAGGTTGTTATATTCTGTTACATAGGGGGCAGTATTATATTAGTTATATTCTTGTACATAGGGGGCAGTATTATAGTATTATATTCCCTGTACATAGGGGGCAGTATTCTATTAGTTATTTTCTGTACTAGGGGCATTATAGTAGTTATAATCCTGTACAATAGGGGGCAGTATATAGTAGTTATAATTCTTGTACATAGGGGCAGTATTAATAGTAGTTATATTCTTGTACATATGGGGCAGTATTATAGTAGTTATATTCCTGTACATAGGGGCAGTGTTATAGTAGTTATATCCTGTCATAGGGGGAGTATTATAGTAGTTATATTCTTGTACATAGGGGTAGTATATAGTATTTATTCCCTGACATAGGGGGGCAGTATATAGTAGTACTATTCCCTGTACATGGGTGGCAGTATTATAGTGTATCTAGTCCTGTATATTGGGGCAGTAATTATTAGTTTTGGTACATGGGGGGCAGTAAAGTATATAGATTATATTCCTGTACATAGGGCGAAGTAATTTAGTAGTTATATTCTTGTACATAGGCGGAAGTATTATAGTAGTATTATATTCTTGTACATAGAGAGGCGTATTATAGTAGTTTATATTCTACTACATAGGGGCAGTATTCGTAAGTTATTATTCCTGTAACATATTGGGCAGTATATGGTAGTTATTCTTCTTGGTACATAGGGGGCAGTATTATAGTAGTGTCTTATATCCTGTCCCATACGGGGGCAGTAGTTAAGTAGTTTATATTCTTGTACATGGGCCAGTATTATGTAGTAATTTTGACATATGGGCAGTATTATCTAGATTATCTTCCTGACATCGGGGGCAGTGTATAGTAGTTATATTCTGGTACATAGGGGGAAAGTATTTTAGTAATTAATATTTTGTGGCCTAGGGGGCGTATTATATACTTATATTCTTGTACATCGGGGGCAGTATTTAGTAGTTATACTTCCTGTACATAGGGGGCAGTATTATAGTAGTTATATTCCTGAACATAGTGGCAGTATTATAGTAGTTATATTCTTGTAACAGGGGGCAGTTATTTAGTTTTATATTCTTGTACAGGGGGGCAGTATTATATAAGTTATATCTTTCTTGTACAGAGGGGGCAGTAATTATAGTAATTATATTACATTGTACATAGGGGGCAGTTATTAATAGTAGTTATATTCTTGTACAATAGGGGGCATTATTATAGTAGTTATATCTTGTACATAGGGGCATTATTATAGTAGTTATCTATTCTTGTACATATGAGGTCATATTATAGTAGTTATATTCCCTGTACATGGGGGCAGTATATAGTAGTTATATTCCTTTACTCGTTGGGCAGTATTATATAGTTATATTCTTGTACATAGGGGCAGTATTATAGTAGTTATATTCCTGGTACATAGGGGTGGACAGTATATAGTAGTTATATTTCTGTACATAGGGCAGGTATTATAGTAGTTTATCTCTGTACATAGGGTGGCAGTATTCATACGTATTAATTTCTTGTACTAGGGGGCATATTATAGTAGTTTAATTCTGTACATAGGGGCAGATTGATAGTAGTTATATTCCTGTACATAGGGGGCAGTGTTATAGTAGTTATATTCCTGTACATAGGGGCATATTATAAGTAGTGTTATATTCTTGGTACATTAGGGGGTGTTGTCTAGTATTTATATTTCCTGTACATAGGGGGCATATTATAGTGTAATATCCCTGTAACATGGGGGCAGAATTACTAGTAAGTATATTCTGTATCATGGGGGGCTATTATAGTAGTTTTGTACATGGGGGCAGTATTATAGTAGTTAATTTCCTGTAATGGGGGCTATTATTATAGTAGTTCTCTTCTTGTACATAGGCGGAAGTATTATAGTAGTTATTTCGTGTACATAGGGGGCAGTATTATAGTAGTTATATTCTTGTACATAGGGGCAGTATAATTATAAGTTATATTCTTGTACATAGGGGGCAGTATTTATAGTAGTTATATTCTTGTACACTAGGGGGCAAGTATTATAGTATTTTTAATTCTTGGGGACATAGAAGGGCCTATTATAGTAGTTTATATCCTGTACTAGGGGGCAGTATTATAGTATTATATCCTGACAATAGTTGGGCAGTATTATATCTATTATTTCTTGTACATAGGGGCAGTATTATAGTAGTTATATTCCTGTACATAGGGGTCAGTATTATAGTATTATATTCTGTACACTAGGGCCCAGTATTATAGTAGTTATATATTCCTGTACAAATGGGCCGATTAATTTAGTTATAATTCTTGTACCTAGTGGCGTATTATAGAATGTTATATTCTGTACAGAGGGGCAGTATTATAGTAAGTTTTTCCTGTACATAGGGGGCAAGTGTTTATAGTTATTTTCCTGTTACATAGGGGCAGTATTATAGTAGGTTGGGATTCTTTGTACATAGGGGTAGTATTATAGTCATGTTTTTCCCTGTACATAGGGGGCAGTATTATAGTAAGTATATTCCTTACTGGGGGGCATTCATTATAGTTAGTAATTTCCTGTATAGTGGGGGCAGTATTTATAGTTTTGTACATGGGGGGCCATATTATAGTATGTATATTTCCTGTATGGAGGGGCAGTATTATAGTAGTTATAATTCTTGTAACATATGCGGAGTTATTATAGTAGTTATATTCTTTGTACATCGGAGGCAGTTATAGTAGTTAAGATTCTTATACATAGGGGGCATATATTATGTGTTATATTTCACTGTACATAGTGGGCAGTATGTATGGTTAGTTATATACTTGTACATAGGGGGCAGTAATTAATAGTCTGTTATATTCGTCCAAGGGGCAGTATTATATAGTTTTTATGGCAGTATATGTATAAAATTCTTGTACATAGGGGCAGTAATTATAGTAAGTATATTGCTCTGTACAGAGGGGCAGTATATAGTAGTGATATTCGCGTCTGTGGGCGCAAAAGTATAGTATTTAGTAAGTTCTATGCTGGACTAGGGGCATATTATAGTAATTATATTCTTGTGCATAGGGGGCATTATTATAGTAGTATATTCCTTGTACATAGGGGGCAGTATTATAGTAGTTTATTCCTTACTAGGGGCAGTATTATAGTAGTTTTAATTCTGTACACGGGGCAGTAAAGTATTTATATTCTTGTACCGGGGGCTATTATAGTATTTAATTCTTGTCATAGGGCAAGTATATTAGTAGTTATATTCACATGGATATTGCTTTAACGTTGGGCAGTATTATAGTCAGTTTATTCTTGTACATAGGGGGCATATTATAGTGTTATATTCTTTGTACCATCGGGGGCCAGTAAGTATATCGTACTGGGCTTTATAGTATATATTCTTGTACATAGGTGGCAGTACATTATAGTAGTTATATTCTTGTACATAGGGGCAGTATGTATATTCTGTACATGGGATATATGTAGTATCTTGTACATAGGGGCAGTATTATAGTATTATATTCCTGTACATAGGGGTGCCGTAATATAGTCGTAGTATATTCTTGTACATAGGAGGGCAGTATTATAGTAGTTATATTCCTGTACAAGAGGGCAGTATATAGTAGGTATATTCCTGTATCAGGGGCAGTATTTATAGTAGTTCATTCCCTGTACATAGTTGGGCAGTATATAGTAGTTATATTCTTGTCATAGGGGGCAGTAGTATAGAGTGTTATATTCTTGTACATAGGGGCAGTATTATAGTAGTGATATTCCTGTACATAGGGGGCAGTATCTGAGGCCTATACTGGGTGCTCCTGGTGCCATTGATAATTCCCCTTGAAGCCTAATGTCCTCCATACTTGGCTGGTGCAGTGTCCTCCCCGCATCTTTTAGGCCTCTCCAATACTCATCTGGTGATACATGGTGATCACCCAAGCCCCCTCTGTATCAGTCAGATAATCAGCAGCTGTCATTGCCCCTTGTCATCCATCATCTTGAAGTGTCTTTCATCAATAGTCCAACAGCAGCTGCTCTCCAATTAAAGGCGCCGCTTTGCATATTTAATTTGGGTGAATGTACGGGCGACGGTGTCCACCGATGCGCCATGGGACCCACGTAACCTGCAAGCAAGAGTTCGTCTTCTATTCATTGTGGACCGACTAAAGCAACTAAAAGTGAGGGAATCGGGGCAGATCCTCTGGCAGAAGTAACAGCACATGCTGGAGTTGTGCTTGCACCCCCAGCTGGATGAGTCCTGGGTCACATAATTTAATTCAAGTAGTCTCCGTCCTACACACCTCCCCCTACTCTCATCACCTACATACCGTCAGCTTGCTGCAGAACCTCATAATACTCACCCCATGACCGCATAACATCATAGCTACACACCTCAGCTGCTGCAGAACATCATAATCTAGTCCCTCTCTGCTCTACATCTCATCACACTACATACGTCACTCCTGCAGACCTCCTAATCCTCAATGTCCTGCGAACATCATACACATACCTCATGTCCTGCAAAGATCCATCATCTACATACCTCGACCAGCTGCGTGCAGAACATCACATATAAACGACACATATTTATTTTAATATAGATATATTATTATATATATATATATATTAGTATAATCTGTGTATACGGATTATATAGAGTCCTACAAATAATGCCCCCTCCCCTGGTTTAGGGTGCGTTCACACATTCAGTTTTTCAGATGCAGTTTTTGATGTCCAAACCAGGAGTGGGGGTAAAAATACGGAAGGAGAACTTTTTCTCAGGATAGATCCTCCCCCTATATGATCCTCGCTGTAATCGGAAAAACTGAGGTGTGAACGCTCCCTTAAACTAGCAGGCTGATATATATACACACAATATGGGTCACTTCTCAGTACCACCAATAAATCAGTGGCATCTAGAAAATCCGACCCCATAGATGAGGTATTATTTCCTCCCAATTATTGTAGGCAATGTAAAGGAACACTCAGGAAAAGCGAGGGAGTTCCCCTTTAAATGCAGTGACAGTCATTAATGTTAAGTATATACAGCGGCTAATGGTCGGTAATATCAACTCGACTCTCCCCGCCAGCACTACTCCTGGCGAGGACCCGCGCGCATTAGCGTCACCAACCTGGGTCTTGTCGGCGCAGCAAGTAAACAAGGGTAAGTATCCCAAGGCTGCTAATAAGCGAGCTGCCATCCACTTGGCCGGACGTCGATCGGCGCAGCGCCCTCACTTGGCATCTAAACAACACCGTGGAGACGTCCACTCGCACTAGTCGCCTCAGTTATTTTGATCACAGCCAGGCAACTGGCACACTGTAGCAAAAGTCTCATGCTCTAAGTATGATCTCCTCCAGTTACACCTTAATAGCATCTGCCACACCCCGTGATGTTCGCTATCACACGCGCTGACCTGAGAACACTACTTGCGCACTGGCTCGTCTCCCGATGATTGTATTGGGATCAAATACGGGATAGTGGGCTGCGACCGATTTACATCGCTGTCCTATCTTACACTTCTCAGGGTTTAGAGGGATGGTTTGGGATTAAAGTTTTTATCATATATTGCCAGTTTTTTTCTTCCAACAATGCGTCCACATCATGATGAGAGGTTGTCCGGGGGTATTGCCACTTTGGCCTTGATTGTATTGAATATGGTGGAACATGATCTAATAATATTCCTTTAATAGTATAGACGCACACAGATTACGCAGCGCTGCCACAATCTATCCTGTCCCCAATGGGGCTCACAATCCAATCCCTACCCGTAATGTTTTCTGGATGTGGGAGAAACACGGAGACACTAGGAAAACCCACGTAGACAGGAGGAGACATCCATTCTTTGCAGATGTTGACCCTGGAATTGAGCAGACCCCAAGCGCTGCAAAGCTGTAATGTGCTAACCACCGCACTCCACCGTGCTGCTGCCACCCCAGAAACCATATTGACCATCAGGGGTAGGTTCGTCTTAATACAGAGAGACAAATAGCTTTAGTTTTAATGTACTACATCAGGTGGATGTCCACTGTTCTGACTAAAAGGAGAGTCCGGACCTGAATGCGAATTATGGACCAGCAGATATTCAAATAGGCAAGGAACTAGACCAAAAAACCCCCCGCCTCTTGTTGCTGTCTTGTCCAGGCAGTACCTCTTACCATTAAGGCATGACTTTCAGGAACGCCTAAGACATGATGGGGATAAAGCAAACCAGTAATATATATTCCAGAAGGAATAACCTCCAGCTGTAGACCTGGCTGTTTCGATGTGGGTTGCGCCTGCAACACCAGTACCGTTTAGGGAATTAGTGGAACTGGTGTGGTGTTAGGAGAGGCTTTTGCCTAGTGTCAGGGTAAGTAAAGCACGAATGGCTATACTCTCCAACCCCTTACACAGGCGCCTAATTGAAAGTCTCCATAAGGAGACTCATCCTTCCTGACCCTATCAAAGCCTCTCCACAATTCCCACACTGTACTGATGATGAGGCAACCACATGAAACATTGTACAGCGCTAGCCTACAGCTGTTACTAGATATACTGGTTTGGGTGCTTTCAGTCCCACATCATGTCCATTAGGCTGTCCTGAAAGTCATGCTTGATGGTAATTAGGGCTGCCTTACAAGACAGCACACAGATGCGGGTTTCCTGTTCCGCCTAGGAAACCTATTTGTATATTCCAGAACCCCTTGGAACATCAATGGCTACTCTGATTTTCATATGCATTTTCTTGAAGCCTAGACATACACTTGACATAGAAATCCATTAGGCACGTTAATGGTTCAGCTCTGATTTGACAAGGGATCACAACGGGACTTTGTTAAGCAGCATATATATGTGTATCCCATTAGGCCCTTTTACCTACTCATAGTGACACTGATGACCTAATTATGGCTAACTCTGAATAATAGGGTGTCCCCAATTTAATCCTCGATACAAAACAGCTGCCTGCAGATAAGTGTCTTGATCTGCCTTACACCTCATTCAGTTGCTGGGCCTGTGAAAAGGGTCAGGCTTGACTTTAGAAATAAAAACACAACCCACAAGTGGCACTATATGAAACACATCTCTTCTCTGATGCTCTAGAGTCATCTGTTAGAGTTAGCTTATCATACTGTCCCTCTTAAAGTACCCTTTAAGGGATCCATCCACCACATCTAAATCTACCGGACGTGCATCATGTTATCGCCACTGTTACCCTGATCGATTGGTGTTTGTAATTTTAAAATCCATCCACCCGTTCAAAGATATGACCCGTGGAACGTTATGTGAATTGGCACATTCAGCGAGGGGGCCGGTAACCTTTTGTGGAGGGTGTGTCTACACTATAAAAGGATTTTTCTAGTAGTCCAACTTTGGCACGGTGGACGCATTTAGTATGAAAGAACAACCAATTGAGTCAGGGTTTTGAGACTATCAACTGAGTGGGGAATTAGTATTTGTTTTCAATAATGTCCCCTTTAAGGGATCTCTATGACTAGGGTCTAAGCAAAATTCAAAGTGATGGAGGGTTTCGCAGGCAAATTAACCGGAATAGACTCGTGTACCCACTACACGCTCAATTCGCTTATAAACCCGCTGTGGATCTACCTGAGACTACTATCACTGTCCTGTAAGTGGCCCGAATTCCATCTGCTCCAGATAATGTTCCCTTCATGTTACAGAGCGCGCTGCCATTACCGCACCCTGTGCTAATTACCTAATGATGCTGACCGAAACGAAGCGCATCTGCACAGTGACGTGTCTCATACACAGTGCAGTCCAAGAGACCACTCATGCTTCGCCCCTTGTATATGCTTAGTATTTGCAGGTCTGAATCAATCACAAAGATACTTATGAATTAATGGTCCATTATAACATGAAAAGAAGTTAAAATTTTCTCCTTCATGTGGCGAGACCTCCCAGGGCACTCACACTGCAGATTTTGCCCTTGTTATGCCCTGACCACTAGGTGTGTCCCCCACGCAGTGATTCCGTATATGCTAGTATTACAGTCTAGCGGTCAGAGTGGTAATTGAAAGGTAAGTGACCTGATTGGTGTAGTTACCGCTAACCCCCCAGCCTGGCTTCAGCCGCCCACCATCTAACTGTCTCCACAGTTATTTGACCCTGACTGCTTTGAATATAAAACGCACATCCTCTCATCACTAATAGAATTTCATAGGTCTCATCTAGAAATGATCATCTACAGTCTAAGGCACCAGAAATTATCCTGCATTTGCCCTTCATCTTATTATTTAGTAATGTCACAATGTATCTCATCTCATCAACCGATTACCTGGAGATGCGGAGACCGGAGAGCCTGGAGGAGGCGGTAATATCATCAGCTCGTAGGAGCTAAGCAAATGGAGGAAACATATTGTCACATAGGTCAACAGATAAAATAATATCTCTGCCCCCTATGTCAAGATATAACTATATAAATATGCCCCCTATGTCAAGAATATAACTACTATATACTGCCCCTATGTACAAGAATATAACTACTATAATACTGCCCCCTATGTACAAGAATAATAACTACGATTCTTGCCCCTATGTACAGGAATATACTACTATACTACTGGCTTCTATTACAGGAATATAACGACATAATACGGCCCCTATGTCAGGAATATAACTACTATAATACTGCCCCCTATGTAACAGGAATATAACTACTAGTAAATACTGCCCCCTAGGTACAGGAATAGAACTACTATAATACTGCCCCCTATGTACCAGAATATAACTACTCTCATACGCCCCCTATGTACAAAGAATATCAACTCACTATAATACTGCCCCTATGTACCAGAATATAACTACTATACATACTGCCCCCTATGTACAATAATATACTACTTAATACTGCCCCTATGTACAAGAATATAACTGCTATAATTACTGCCCCCTATGTACAAGAATTATAACTACTCTAATACTGCTCCTATGTACAGGAAAATCGTACTACTCTATACTGCCCCCTATGTACAGGAATATAACTACAAATACTGCCCCCTATGTACAGAATATAATTACTATAATACTTGCCCCCTATGTACAAGAATATAACTACTATACACAACTGCCCCTATGTCCAGGAATATAACTACATAATACTGCCCCCATTACAGGAATATATTACTATAATACTGCCCCCTATGTCGCAGAATATAATGACTATCTATACTACTGCCCCCTATGTACAAGATTAACTACTATAATATGCCCCCCTATGTCCATGGAATATCACTACTCATAGTACTGCCACCTATGTACAGTATATAACTACTATAATACGCTCCCTGTGTACAAGGATATAACTACTATAATCTGCCCCTATGTACAAGAATATATCTAACTATAATATACTGACTTCCCCCTATGTACAAGATTTAACTATTATAATAGCCCCCTATGTACAGGATCTAACGACTATAATACTGCCTCCATGTCCAGGAATATAACTAATACTATAATCTGCCCCCTAATGTACAAGAATATACCTACTATATTGCTGCCCCCTATGTACAGAAATAACTACTATAATTACTTCCCCCTCTATGTACAGTAGATATAACTAACTATAATACTTTCCCCCTATGTACATGAATATAACTACTATAATAGCTGTCCCCCTATGTACAGTAATATACCTACTATAATACTGTCCCTATGTACAGGAATATAAGGCTACTATATACTGTCCCCTATGTAAGGATTTACTATATAATACTACCCCCTTGCACAGAATATAACTACTATAATACTGCCCCTATGTAACAGGAAATAACTACTATTAATCCGGCCACCCTATGTGACAGGAATATAACTCTATAATAATTGCCCCCTATGTAACACGCATATCACTGCTATAATCTGCCCCCCTATGTACAAGAATATAACTACTATAATACTGCCCCTATGTACAAGAATATAACTACATAATACTACCCCTATGACAAGACTATAACTACTATATACTGCCCCCTATGTACAAGGAATATAACTCCTATAATACTGCCCCCTATGTACAAGAAATATAACTACTATAATACTGCCCCCTATGTACAATAAATATAACTATTATAATACTGCCCCTATGTACAAGAATACTAACTACTATAATACTAAACCCCTATGTACAAGAAAATAACTACTATAATACTGCCCCCTATGTACAGGAATATATACTACTCTCAATTAAAACAAAACTTTTTGCCACCCTATGTACAAGAATATAACTATATAATACGGCCCCCTAGTAACGCAGAATATAACTCTATAAATACTGCCCGCCCCCTATGTACAAGATATAACCTACTATAATCCTGCCCCTATGTACACGAATATACCTACTATAATACTAGCCCCTATACTACAAGAATAGAACTATATCAATAACTGGCCGCCCCTACGTACCAGAATATAAACTACTACTTAAGACTTGCCCCCTAGTACAAGAATAAACTACTATAATACTGCCCCTATGTACAAGAAATATAAACTACCAACCATAATTCACCCTTCCATATGTACAAGAAATATAACTACTATATACTGCCCCTCTGTTACAAGAATTACTACTATATACTGCCCCCACGTACAGAATATAATACTATATACTGCCCCTATATACAGAATTAACTACTATAATACTGTCCCTATGTACAAGAATATAATAGCTATCCTAACTGCCCCCTCTGACAGATATAACTACTATAAGACTGCCCCCTAGTCCAAGAATATAACTTACTATCATACTGCCCCCTATGTAACAGGAATATAACTACTATCATACCTGCCACCCTATGTGCAAGAATATAACACTATAATACTGCCCCCTGTGTACAATAATATAACTGATATATACCATACCATAACCACCGCCCCTAGTACAAGATATAACTACTATAATAACTGTCCCCTATGTACAAAATTAACTACTATAATACTCTGCCCCCTCTGTCCAGAATATAACTACTATAATACTGCCCCTATGTACAAGAATATAATACTATAATCCCTGCCCCCTATGTACACGAATTAACTACTATAATACTGCCCCCTATGTACAGGAATATAACTACTATAATACTGCCCCCCCCTTGTACAAGAATAAACTGCTATAATACCGGCCCTAATGTACAAGACTATAACTTAACTCTATAATACTGCCCGCTATGTAACAAGAATTAACTACTATAATACTGAACCCTATGTAACCGGAATATACTACTATAATACTGCCCCCTATGTACAAGAATATAACTAACTATAATACTCCTCCCCATGTACAAGAATATACTACTATCACACTGCCCCCTATGTACAGGAATATAACTACTTAATACTGCCCCCTATGTACATGAATATAACTACTATAATACTCTGCCCCCTATGTACAATAAATAACTACTATAATAACTGCCACCCTATGTACAGGAATATAACTACTATAATACTGCCCCCTATGTACAAGATATACACTACTATAATACTGCCCTCCCAAGTACACAGAAATAACTACTATAATACTGCCCCCTTTGTAACAAGAATATAACTATTTAATACTGCCCCCTATGTACAAGAATATAAACTACATAATCTGCCCCTATGTACAAGAATATAACAACTATAATTACTACCAGGGGAAAACCACGGGGGAAAGTACAAGGCGAAATCCTTCTTTTACCCTGCCATCTCCCTCTACTCCACTTCCCCCTAGTACATGAATATACTACTATAATACGGCCCCCTATGTACAAGAAATATAACTACTATAATCGGCTCCCTATTACAAGATTTAACTGCTATAATATCCGCCCCTCTGTAACAAGAATATAACTTTCTTAATACTGCCCCCTATGTTACAAGAATATAACTACTTATAAATACTGCCCCCTATGAACGATATATAATCTATAAAATACTGCCTCCCTATGTACAAGATATAACTACTATATACTGCCCCTATGTACAAGAATTACCTACTAGAAAAACACTGCCCCCTATGTACAGAATAATAACTAATAATACTGCCCCCTATGTCAGGAATCTAACTACTATAATACTGCCCCCTATTTACAGATATACTAACTATAATACTGCCCCCTATTACAGAATATAAACAACGATAATACTGCCCCCTATGTACCAGAATATACTACATAATACTGCCCCCCAAGTAACAAGAATATAACTACTCTAATACTGCCCCCTATGGTACAGAATATAACTACTATACTACTGCCCCCTATGTAACAAGACTATAACTACTTAGACATCAACCAATCCTATGTACAGAATATAACTACTATAATCCTGCCCCCTATGTACCAAAGATATCACTACTCTACTACTGCCGCCCTATGTACAGGAATATACTCTATAATAATGCCCCCTAGGTACAGGAATATAACCTACTAAATACTTGCCCCCTATGTACAAGAATAGAACTTACTATAAAACTGCCCCCCGGGGCGCACCTATCCATGAGGCGAGTTTGGAAACTCGCCTCAGGGCGGCGCCTCCTGGTGGTCGGCATAAGGAGGTCACTTTACCTCGCCAAGACGCTCCATCCCCGGCCACCCTTGGCTGCCCCTTCTGTATGCAGCCGCCTTCCGACCTGCTTCTCTTGGACCCCCCCGGCCCGCCTCTCCCGTCCGGGGTCCCACCTCGCTCGTCCTCCAGGCCCACCTCTCTCATTCATTGCCCTCCCTCTCACATCTCCCAACCCACATCTCCCATCCGTCCCCCTCCCCTGTCCGCTTACCGCCCCCCCCCCGCCCGACTCAGACTCAGCCGTCCACGGTCCCGCCCGCTTTCAGCCGTCCGCGGCCTGCCCTCCCACCTCGCCGTCCCGGACGTCCCACCTCGCCGTCTGCATGCCCGTCCCGCTTCCGCTCCCGCCTCATCCGTCCGCCGGCCCTCAGCGCCTTCAGCTTTCCGTTGCCCTCCTCCCGCCTCAGCCGTACTCTGCCCGCCCCGCCTCAGCCGTCCGCGGCCCGCCGTCATGGTACGTATGTAGCTGTTATATCTTTAGATTGTATATATGTAATATTTAGATCGCTGTGTACATTTCTATACTGTATAGTGAGTGTGGTGTTGTCTACTGTAATAACTGTATAAAAGTGTGTGTGACTGTAATGTTTGGTGTGAGTGTGTAAATATATGCATGCTACATGAAGTGTATATGCTGTATAATGTGTAACATGCTTAGGTGTGTTGTATCTGTGTGTGTGATATATAATATATCTATATATAATATATAGATATATACTACATCATAACGGCCCGCTGATGTATTATTGGTATAGGCGGCACTCTGTATGTATTGAATGGTAAATGGAGACACACTGTGTGTATGATATGGTTATGGCGCAATCGCTGTATGTATTATAGTGTATATTGGGGGCAACGCTGTATGTATTTATGAGTATATGGTGCACGCTTGTAATGTATTATATGGTATATGAGGCACGCTGTAGTTATATGGTCATATGGCAACACACCGCTGTATGTATTATATGGTATCTTGCGGGACCCTGTCTTGTATGATATGGTATATGGCGGCATCTGTAATGTATTATATGGTAATGGCGGCATGCTGTATGTATTATAGGTAATATGGTGGCCCGCTGTAATGTTATTAATCTGGTATATGGCGGGCACGCTGTATGTATTATATGGTATATGGTGCCACGCTGTTATGTATTAATATGTTATGGCTGCAAACAATCTTATTATTATATGGTATATGGGGTCACGCTTATTATCATATGGATATGGCGGCATGCTGTATGTATTATATGGTAGATGGCAGCACAGCTGTATGTATAATATGTGTATATGGCTGGCACCGTATAGTATTATATGGTACTAATGGCGGCATGCTGTCTGTATTATATTGTATATGGCGGCACGCTGTATGTATTATATGGTAATATGGGGGCACGCTTGTATGTATTATATTTTGGTATTTGTGCACACTGTTATGTATTCTAATGGTATATGGTGGGCACGCTGTCTGTATTATATTGTATATGGAGGCACGCTGTATTATTCTATGGTATATGGCGGCACACTGTATTATTATATGGTATTGGATGCACCTGTATGTAATTATTATGGTATATGGAGGCCCGCTGTACATGTATTCTATGGTATAATGGCGCACGCTTATGTATTATTGGTAATATGGCGGCACGCGGTATGTATTATATGTTATAAGTTGCAACAGTTGTATGTATTACTGGGATAATGGCGGCACGCTGTTGTATTATAAATGGTATTTGGCTGCAACGCTGCATTTATTATATGGTATAATTGGCGGCACACCTGTATGGTATCATATGGTATATGGCGTACCTATTATTTATTCTATGTTATATGGCGGGCAACACTGTATGTATTTTATATGTAAATGGAGGCATGCTGTATGTATTATATGGTATATGGCGCACCACTTGTAGTATCATAAATGGGTATAGTGGCACGCTGTATTATTATCTGGTATATGATTGCGCACGCTGGTATTTATTATATGGTATATGGAGGCACGCTGTATGTATTATATGGTAATATGGGGGGGGCATTCTGTATGTATTATATGGTATTATGGCGGCCACGCTTGTATGTATTATATGGTATAATGGCGGCATGCTGTATGTATTATATGGTATAAATGGCTGCTGCACCTGTCTTACTTATATGGTATATGGCGGCAACGCTGTATGTAGTATATGGTATATGGCGGCACGCTGTATTTATTATATGGTATAATGGGCCGGCACGCTGTTATGGATTATAATATGTATAAATGGCTGCCATGCTTGTATGTATTATATGTATATGGTGCGGCACGCTGTATGTCTTATATGGGATATGGCGGCAACGCTGGTATGTATTCTATGGTATAATGGCGGCACGCTGTTACGTATTATATGGTATATTGCCGGCCATGCTGTATGTATTTATAGGTATATGGCGGCATTCTGTATGTTTTATGGTATTGGTGGCACGCGTGGTGTATTATATGGTATATTTGGGGCACGCTGTATGTATTAATATGGTATATGGCGGCCGCTGTAGTATTTATGGTATAATGGCTCCATGCTGTATGTATTATATTGTAGATGGCGGTCACGCTGTATTTATTATTGTATATGGCGGCACGCTGTCATGTATTATATGGTATATGGGGGCACACCTGTATTATTATCTGGTATATGGCGCACGTGTATGTATTATATGGTATATATGGCGGCATGCTGTATGTATTATAATGGTAAGATGGTGGCACCTGTATGTATTATCTGGCATATGGCGGCACGCTGTACATGGTTTATATGGTATATGGGGCACTCTGTATGTAATTATTTGTATCGGCGGCACGCTGTTTATTATATGGTATATGGCGGCACCTGTCTGTAATTTATGTATATTGCGGCCTCTGTAATGTATGAATGGTATATGGCAGCACTCGCTGTATGTATATATGGTATAGTGGTGCAACGCTGTAGTATTATTGGCATATGGCGGACGCTGTATGTCTTATATGGTAATATGGTGGCACGCTGTAATGTATTATATGGGATTGGTGGGCACGCCTGTATGTATTATAATGGTATAATGGGGGTCAACCCTGTATGTATGATATGGTATAGGGGGGCACGCTGTGTATATATGGTATATGGCGGCATCTGTAGTATTTATATGGTATAATGGCGGCACGCTGTATGTATTATATTGGTATAAGGGCTGCATGCTGTATTTATTATATTGTATCTGGCGGCACGCTGTAGTATTATATGGTATATGGCGGCAGCTGTATTTATTTATGGTATAATGGCGACGCTGTATGTATTATATGGGTAATATGGGCGGCATGCTGTATGTATTATTGGTGATGGGCGGCATTCTGTATTAGTATATGGTATATGGTGGCACGCTGTGTGTATTTATGGTATATGTGGGGCACGCTTAAATGGATTTATATGGTATATGGCGGCACGCTGTTATGTATTAAATGGTATATGCTGCATGCTGTATGTATTATATGGTATATGGCGGCCGCTGTATGTATTATATGGTATATGGCGGCACGTTCTGTATGTTATTAATATGGTATATGGCGGCACGCTGTAGTATTATATGTCTATGGCGCATGCTGTAATGTATTATATGGTAGATGCGCATTCTGTATGTTATTATATTGTATATGGTGGCACGCTGTATTTATATATGGGGGGGTTGTAAAATAATGCAGCACGCTGTATGTATTATATGGTTATATGGTGGCACGCTGTTGTATTATATGGTATATGGCGGCACACTGTATGGATCATATGGTATATGGCGGCACGCTGGATGTATTATATGTTATGGGGGCACGCTGTATTTAATTATATGGTATTGGAGACAACACTTGTGTATTATATGGTCATGGGCGGCACGCTGTAAAGTTGATATGGTATAAATACGCCGGCACACTGGATCTAATTCTAGATTACTGAAGGACTCTGTATGTATTTTATAATATTATGGTGGCATGATGTTATTGATTTTATATTATCTCGCGGATTGTTTGTATGTATTTTGTTCTGTGGTGCTCGCGGTGTTATTAATAGTACATGGGGGCACTCCTTATGTATTTTTGCATTGCTTTATTTCCGGAACAACCAATATGATTTGGGTCTGGTTCTGACACTCCTTGATATATTACATATCTATGGAGGGGGTGGGCGTCTTTCTAAATAATAGCTCGCCTCAGGCCAGCGAAAGGCTAGGTGCACCCCTTACGCCCCCCAAGTACAGAATTATAACTACTATAACCTGCCCCTATGTACAAGAATTAACTACTATAATACTGCCCCTCTGTACAGAATATAACTACTATAATACTGCCCCCTATGTACAGAATCTAACTACTATCTCTGCCCCCTATGTCAACAAGATATCTATAATACTGCCCACTATGTACAAGGAATCTAACTGCTATAAATCTCCCCCTAGTAACAAGAATATAACTACTATAATTACTGGCCCCCTCATACAAGAATATAACTACTATAATACTGCTCCCTATGTACAAGCATATACTTGCTATAATACTGCTGGGGTGTGATATGACGGTATGCTGTGTCCTGTCTTGGTGTAGACTTTATTTTTAAATGTTTTTACACATTACATATAAATCAGGGGCTCATTTCTTTCCATTGTCATGGTAACACTGGACGCAGATACATTGTTACATATGAGGGTCGCCCCTGGTGTATAGACTATCGCTGTCTGGGTCACACGGTGCTGGAATGTGACTTGGTTTTTATATTTCTATAATAATTGGTAAGTTTCCTGATTCTTCATGTATTTAACCTCCGAGGTGCCTGGAGGCCGATGTCTCTATAAACATCTCAGAAATATCCCAGGTCTGGAGGTTGGAGAGGTTGTGGGTGGATGAATGGAAAGCTAGTCCTGCGGTGTAGACTGACACACAAGTCCTCACTCATAGGACGGATACATGAAAGGTCACAGCTTCTATGGACTCAGCATAATGCCTTTATATTCCCTGTATTTTTTCTTACTATCAAGCTCACACCATATTCTTTGTTTTTCTCAGAAATCCAAAGGTGCCCTTATAGTCCGGTGCGCCTTCTATGAACCTTACTCCACAGACAACAGCTGCCTTGTACTGTGCACAGGTCTGCCACCTGCTGGGTCATTCTCATCCTATTCAGGGTTTTTGGGGGTGGGGGGGGCGCCTTATATACTCGGTGGCGCCTTATTATAACCTAGACATTATAGCGGCCTTTATTTTATGGTGCGCCTTATATATGAACCTTACTCACCGACAAACAGCTGCCTTGAACGGTGCACGGTCTGCCACCCTGCTGGTCATTCATCCTTATAATCCGTGCGCCTTATAAATCCGGTGCGCCTTATATCTGAAACCCAGCCGTTTTATTCAGGCAGTTAATTGATGGTGCGGCCTTACCTCCAGTGCGCTTAATCGTCCATAAATACTGTATATAATGGACTGTGGTTCATTCTTCGACCGCCGCTCTGGACTTCTACTCTTCCTGAGTTTATCATTGTTGATGCAGTGCGTTAAATTAAGGCAGAAGGAGATGAAAAATGGAGATGAGGCCGAGGTTATGAGCTATAATGTATGCGTGATAACAGCCGTCCCCTTAGAATATTGGATGGCCTGATTGAAAGAGACAGTAACCCTCTATGGAAATGTTCGCAGTGCAGTACAGCCAATCAAATGTGGCACCAAAACGATTGTAATCAGACTCGCGATTTGTCAACCGCTACGATTTTCACCGTGTATCACTAGCGCCATCTAGCACGGCCGCAGAGCATTGCATACACATCCTACTCCAAGGAATTAGCTGTTGTCCATACCACATTAGATAATCTGTCCCGCTATTGCTAAATCCTCTGCAAGCCTGTAAGTAATGGGCACACCCTTGTTTACACCCACCAGGACACTCCCTGTGATGGATCACCAGGGCCCCCGCAGCGCTGCTCTCCTGTCCTTCTTTATCTCACCATCTGAGTTTTTGGTACAGTTGCTTCTGTCTAGACGCACTACTGGAAGCTGAAGTAGTCCAGGACTCATGCTGAAATACATTGTTAACAAATATCGATTGGTGCCTGCTGATCCGTTTAGGGTTCTGTGACTGGATTCAGTTGTAGCAACCCCTCACTGTGACAGCCAGTAGGTCTATACAGGTTTTTCTGTATTTTACACAAGAGATACCCCCTTTAAGAGTCCCGCCCTGAGCCTGAACCACTCTCTGTGTGATCACCAGGCCCCAGCAGCCGCTGCTCCTGTCATGATCTTTCTCTCACAGCTGATGTTTGTTACAGTTGCTTCTGGTCTAGAACCACTACTGCAAGCTGGTAATTCAGGACTCCAGGATGATACATTGTACAAATAACGATGTGCTCTGCTTAGGGCTGTTTTAAGGGTTCTTAGACCTGGATACGTTGTAGCAACCCTCAGCCGTGATAATCCATTAGGTTCTATACAGGTTTTCTGTATACAAAATGTATTACAAACAGAGGAACCCCCTTTAGTCCCGCCCCTGAGCATTATCAACCAGCCCCCAGCAACGCCGCTCTCCTGTCTGCTCTATATTAAGTATCTGGATATTGATTGATGTTATGTACTTGCACTTTTCTGTGGAATTACAGGATTTGCCTGGGAATGGGGATTTTGGAGTCCACCGGCAATAAGATGGGGAGATATTCCGGGTTCCATCCGCCAGTTAGCAGCATCAGGATAACAGGAATTCCAGCAGGCGTCCAGGTCCTGAAGACACTTCGTAAATACGCTGGTCTGAGATAAATTGGTCTCTACTATATATAGCGCTGGGGGGGAACCCCCCCGCCCCTTTACGAATCGGGACAAACTACCTGGCCAAGGTCACATCTCTTATATGACGCTGGGAGTATTATAGTTGAGACAGTAGGAAAGTTATTAGGTCTACCAGCCTTAGTTCCTGTGTGTTTCCTTTAGGGATGCAGTGTGGAAATGTCCTGTACAGAGCTGAAAACATCTGGTGGTGGTAAAGCATGGTAGCAAGAAGTGTTAATGAAGTCCTCTCCCTGCTGGAGCAGATAGTGGCCTGTAAGGTACTAGATGCCATGAATGTCTGTGTCACTGATTGACCTATCAGAGTGTGAGACAGCGTCGGACTGTGAAGTGTCATTAGTAATGTCAGCTTTTTGTGATCTGGGTAGTAGGTGCTTTTTAAAATATGTCCTGGTGGTATGGAGTTTTGATGGATGGATAGGCAATGTAATAGCACAGACAGTAGGGGGCCTCCTAGAGAGCGTTGGACCCTGGTATTGGCCTAACTAGAATTACCCTGCCTAGAATAATGGGGCAAATTTACCTACCCGGTCCTGTCACGATCCAGCGGAGCTTTCTCTGTTGAGGATTCGGGTCTTCCGGTGACACTAAGGTAGTGCGCCCGATGTCCACCAGGTGTCGCTTCTGCGCTGAAGTCCACCAGAGTTCGCAGGAGTTCACGATCCTATCCAGGTAAGCGCGTGTCAAGCGACCCTTTTTTTTGGTTAAATTCCGTGGTTTTGCTGAATCCGTTGGGTTTTCCGACGGCCACGCCCCTGGTTTCCGTCGCGTGAAAGCCGGCGCTGATGCGCCACAATCCGTGCGCCAAAATCCCAGGGCAATTCAGGGAAAAACGGCGCAAATCGGGAAAATGTGCGAATCGGACCCTTAGTAAATGACCCCCAATATCTCACTACCAGAGCCTAGTGTTAGGAAGTGTTGTCATAGGGACGCAAGCAAAGAAGCTTAGCACTCATCCCCTCTTCCCTGACATATTACTTAATGTTCTGTATTATGACCCACTTTCATCTCTTTATTTCTTGTGATTATATAAATTTGTACAACGCTGTGCGGATAATGGAGATTTTTCAGGCGGACGCCCGTTACATAACAACATCCATCAGGACAAGTGAGGGGAGACAGCGGCGTCCTCCACAGGAGACATCATGTCCTTTACAATTAGACAGAACACACGCACCGAAACGACACTGCGCAGTGTGACTTACCAGTCCTAATAACATCTCCATGAGAGTGGCTCAGTGGCTATGGAGCAGCCTCTCCGTGTTGGCTCAACTCTGAAGTGGGTGAGACTTTGCTTTTAGCTTTGGCCCAATTGGTGGCGTATCGGGAGCCCTACTTGTGGTTGGCAGAGGAGCAACATCTCCCATGGGGCATAGCCTTTTTGTGCCCTGGGGCAAGTAGATTCCTAAGTACCGGAGTGGCTGGCTGAGCGTGGCCTAGTGCTCGTCGGTGGTCATGGTGCTGGGTACCAGGGAGCAGAAGCCTCGTCCACAGCCTGGCAGGTGGAAGTACAAGAAATGATGGAGAGGCTGCAGATGTAGATGAGGATCCCTGGTGGTGGGGAATGGGGCGCCTCTGGTGGTAACAGCCGTGCACAGGGATCACTCAGAGGCAGAGAATGTAAACTTATAGTTCGTTTATATGGAACTCGGCAATGGCCACAACAGCAGTAACATCGACGGGTGGAGATGGCTGGTGGATATAGTTGCACAGGAGATCCCAGCCTGGTATTCGTAGCTTCAGGCTGGAGAGGATATTTGGCTGCTTCAGCAGTAGGATAAGGCAGACTCCTGAAGGTGGGTACCTGCTCGGGGCCCGGTCTCCCCACAGGCCCAGGGTGTCTGGGCAGCGGGTCACAGACACATGTGCTTCTAGGAAGCTCAGTAGAAGAGACCCGGCAGCTCCAAGACTGACTGACCTCCTCCCATCCTAGGAAGAACACCCTGGAACTTTCCAGCCACAAGGGGTTTTGTGAACTCCCCTTCTGAGGTGGCAAGCTTCTTATCCAACCAGCAGTCTCTTTACATTGCAACAATAACACTACATCGGATTGGTCACACACAGCTTCCTTCTCAGGCAGATATGTACCAGCTGCGTTACCATTTCCAGACACTGGGGTCTCCATAGGTTGATCAGGCCGTAGAGAAAACCCTATTGAATGGAGAGGGATGTTGATTTTACAACACTAGGTTTGCACAGCACTGGCCGGGGTGTTGCAGCGGCCCAGAAGTGACAGGGAGGCTGGTGACCTGTGTATCCTCCACTGTGCCCAGCTGTGATGCTGTTGGTATATCACAGGGTATAGCTGGGGTATCTCCTCTATAACCCCCCCGGGTGCCGGGGTCTCTCTCCTCTATAACTCCCCGGTTGCCGGGGTCTCTCTCCTCTATAACTCCCCGGGTGCCGGGGTCTCTCTACTCTATAACTCCCCGGGTGCCGGGGTCTCTCTCCTCTATAACTCCCCGGGTGCTGCGGTCTCTCTCCTCTATAACTGCCCGGGTGCCGGGGTCTCTCTCCTCTATAACTCCCCGGGTGCCGGGGTAGGGGGCAGTATTATAGTAGTTATATTCTTGTACATAGGGGGCAGTATTATAGTAGTTATATTCCTGTACATAGGGGGCAGTATCTGGAGGCATATACTGGGGCTCCTGGTGCCATTGATAATTCCCCTGAAGCCTATGTCCTCCATACGTTGCTGGTGCAGTGTCCTCCCCGCTCTTTAGCCTCCATACATCATCTGGATACATGGTGTAATCACCGCCCCCTCTGTATCAGTCAGGATAATCAGCAGCTGTCATTGCCCCTTGTCATCTCATCATCTTAAGTGTCTTTCATCAATAGATCCAACAGCATCTGCTTCTCCAAATTAAAGGCGCCTGCTTTGCATATTTAATTATGGTAATGTACGGGCACGGTGTCACCGATGCGCCATGGACCCACGTACCTGCAAGCAGATGAGTTCTCTTCTTCATTGTGGACACTAATAAAGCAATAAAAGGTGAGGGAATCGGGGCAGATCTCTGGAGAAAGGTAACAGCACATGCTGGGAGTTGTAGTTGCACCCCAGCTGGAGAGCCGTGGGTCACAATAATTTAATTCAAAGTAGTCATCGTCCTACACCTCCCCTACATCTCATCACACTACATACCTCAGCTGCTGCAGAACCTCATAATACTCACCCCATGACCTGCATAACATCATACTACACACCTCAGCTGCTGCAGAACATCATAATACTCACCTCATCTCCTACATCTCATCACACTACATACGTCAGCTGCTGCAGAACCTCCTAAAACTCACCTCATGTCCTGCAGAACATCATACTACATACCTCATGTCCTGCAGAACATCATACTACATACCTCAGCTGCTGCAGAACATCACAATATAACAGACACATATTTATTTATATATATATATATATATATATATATATATTAGTATATACTGTGTATACGTGATTATAGAGAGTCCTGACATAAGTAAGTGCCCCCTCCCCTGGTTTAGGGTGCGTTCACACATTCAGTTTTTCAGATGCAGTTTTTGATGTCCAAACCAGGAGTGGGGTTAAAAATACGGAGGAGAAGCTTTTCTCAGTGATAAGTCCTCCCCCCTTATGATCCATCGCTGTATCGGAAAAACTGCAGGTGTGAACGCTCCCTTAACTAAGCAGGCTATAATAATACACAACATATGGGTCACTTCTCATGTACCCCCAATAAATCAGTGGCATCTAGAAAATCAGAAGCCCCCCATAGATGAGGGTATTATTTCTCCAATTATGTAGGCAATGTAAAGGAACACTCAGAGGAAAGCGATGGAGTTCCCCTTTAAGGCAGTGACAGGTCATTATGTAGTAAGATATCAGCGGCTAATGGTCTGTAATAGTCACCTCTCCCCGCCAGCACTACTCCTGGCGAGGACGCGCCGCCATTAGCGTCACACCTGGGTCTATGGCGCAGCAATAAACAGTAATTATCCGCAAGGACATCGCTAATTACAGCGGCGCCATCCACTGGCAGGACGCGTCCAGGCGCAGCGCCCTCACTTGGCAGCTAAACACCGTGGAGACGTCCAACTCCGCACTAGTCAGCCTCAATGTTGATCAACATGCCAGGGCAACTGGCACACTGTAGCAAAAGCTCAGCTCTAAAGTATGATCTCCTCCAGGTGACACCTGATATCATCTGCCAACCCGATGATGTCGCTATCACAGGCGCTGACCTGGAAAACTAATTGCCGCACTGCGCTCCCGATGGATTGGATTGGGATCAGAATACGGGATAGTGGGCTGCGACCGACATTACATCGCTGTCCTAGTATTTACACTTCTCAAGGGTTTAGAGGGATGGTTTGGGATAGTTTTATCATATATTGCCAGTTTTCTTCCAACAATAGCGCCACATCATGATAGAGGTTGTCGGGGGTATTGCAGCTTTGCCTTATTGTATTGAATATGGTGGAACTATAATAATAATAATTCCTTTATGTATATAGCGCACACAGATTACGCAGCGCTGCACAGATCAGTCCCTGTCCCCAATGGGGCTCACAATCCAATCACCTACCAGTATGTTCTGGAGTGTGGGAGGAAACCGGAGGACACTAAGGAAACCCACGTAGACACGGAGAGAACATACAAATTCTTTGCAGATGTTGACCCTGGGAATTGAGCAGGACCCCAGCGCTGCAAGGCTGTAGTGCTAACCACCGAGCCACCGTGCTGCTGCCACCCCAGAAACCATATTGACCATCAGGGGTAGGTTCTTCTTACTACAGAGAGACAAATAGCTTTAGTTTTAGGTAACTACATCAGGGTGCTGTCACTGTTCTGACTAAAAGGAGAGTCCGGACCTGAATGCGAATTATGGACCTAGCAGATATTCAAATAGGCAAGGAAATAGACAAGGAAAACCCCGCCTCTTGTGCTGTCTTGTAAGGCAGTACTCTTACCATTAAGCATGACTTTCAGGAAGCCTAATGACATGATGGGGGAATAAAGCCAAACCAGTATATATATTCCAGAAGGAATAGACTCCCAGCTGTAGACAGGGCTGTTTCGATGTGGTTGCGCCTCACCAGTACAGTGTAGGGAATAGGGAACTGGTGTGGCTGAGTGAGAGGCTTTTGCCTAGGGTCAGGGAGTAAGAGCACGAATGGCTATAACTCTCCAGACCCCTACAAGGCGGCCTTAATTGGCAAAGTCTCCATAAGGAGAACTCTCACTTCCTGACCCTAGTCAAAAGCCTCTCACCAATTCCCTACACTGTACTGATGAGAGGCAACCACATGGAAACATTGTACAGCGCTACCTACAGCTGTACTAGATATACTGGTTTGGCTTCAATCCCACATCATGTCATTAGGCTTCCTGAAAAGTCATGCTTGATGGTAATAGGGCTGCCTTACAAGACAGCACAAGAGGCGGGGTTTTCCCTGTTCCACCTAGGAAAACCTATTTGTATATTTCCCAGAACCCCCTTGTGGAACATCAATGGCTATCTCTGATTTATCATATGCATTTTCTGAAGCCTAGACATACATTGACATAGAAAATCCATTAGGCCGTTAATGGTTCAGCTCTGATTGACAGGGGATCACACAGGGACTTTGTTAAGCAGAATTATAATGTGTATCCCATTAGGCCCTTTTACCTACTCATAGTGACACTGATGACCTAATTATGGCATAACTCTGAATAATAGGGTGTCCAATTTATCCCTCGATACAAAACAGCTGCCTGCAGATAAGTGTCTGATCTGCCTTACATCCTCATCATGTTGTAAGGCCTGTGAAAAGGGTCAGGCATTGACTTATAAGAAAAACAGCAAACCCACAAGTGGCACTAGAAACACATCTCCTTCTCTGATGCCTCTAGAGTCATCTGTTAGAAGTTAGCTATCATACTGTCCCTTTAAATTACCCTTTAAAGGGGATCCATCACCACATCTAAAATGCTACAGGACGTGCATCATGTTATCGCCACTGATTCCCTGATCGATTTGGTGTTTGTATTTTTAAAATCCATCCACCCGTTCAAAAGATATGACCCGTGGAACGTTATATGTGAATTGGCACATGCTAGCTGAGGGGGCGGTAACCTTTTGTTGGAGGGTGTGTCTACATATAAAAGGATTTTTCTAGTAGCCATAACTTTGGAACGGGTGGACGGATTTAGATGAAAGCAACACCAAATTGATCAGGGGTGTTGAGACTATCAAATGAGGTGGGTGAATTAGTATTTTGTATTTCATGATATGTCCCCTTTAAGGGGATCTCATATGACTAGGGTCTAAGCAAAATCAGAGTGATGGAGGTTTCGCAGGCAAATTACCGGAATAGACTCGTGTACCCAGCTACGCTCAATGCCGCTTATTAACCCAGCTGTGGATCTACCTGAGACTTACTATCACGTCCTGTAAGTGGCCAGAATATCCATCTGCTCCAGATAATGTCCCTTCATTTACAGAGCGCGCTGCCATTAGCCGCACCCTGTGCTAATTACACTAATGATGCTACACTGAAACGAAGCCGCATCTGCAGCAGTGACTGTCTCATACACAGTGCAGGCCAAGAGACCACTCAGTGCTGCCCCTTGTGGATATGCTTAGTATTGCAGGTCTGAATCAAATCACAAGATACTTATGGAATTAATGGTCATTAAACAGTTAAAAAGAAGTTAAAATTTTCTCCTTCATGTGCGGAGACCTCCCAGGGCACTCACACTGCAGATTTTGCCCTTGTTATAGGCCCTGACCACTAGGTGTCCCCAACCAGTGATTCCTTATTGCTAGTAAATTTACAGGTCAGCGGGTCAGAGGTAATTGAAAGGGTAAGTGACCTGATGTGTAGTTACCGCTACCCCTCCAGCCTGGCTTCAGCCGCCCACCATCTAACTGTCTCCACAGTGATGTGACCCTGACTGCTTTGAATATAAAACCGCACATCCATCTCATCTACTAATATATTCATCAGGTCTCATCTAGAAATGATCATCTACAGTCTAATGGCCACCAGAATTATCCTGCATTTACTTCATCTTATTATTTAGTAATGTCACAAATGTATCTCACCGATTACCTGGAGAGCGGAGACGGAGAGCCTGGAGGAGGCGGTAATATCATCAGCCTCGTAGGAGCATCAGCAAATGGAGGAAACATATTGTCACATGAGGTCACAGATAAAATATATCTACTGCCCCCTATGTACAAGAATATAACTACTATAATACTGCCCCCTATGTACAAGAATATAACTACTATAATACTGCCCCTATGTACAAGAATATAACTACTATAATACTGCCCCCTATGTACAATGAATGCCACCTCGGAGTGTTCAGTGACTATATGCAGAGAGCACTGAAGCCCCTGCACAGTTTGGGGTAGCCATCATATTTTTCAGACATAGAAAGTCTGAGCCTTGGTTCTGCTGCTGTTGGACAAGCCGGGGTGACAGGAGAAGTTGCAGGGATAGTCGCTGGAACTGCCACAGGAGTAGTCACAGGAGCCTGATGCTGGTGCTGGGAAGCTGTTGAAGCACGGCGGTGACTTGGCCCAGTAGTTCTCCTTAAGAAGCAATCTGTCGGGTGACAACGCCGCAAAGTTCAGCCAGAAACCAATGTGGCTCCTTGGCGGGGTCCCTGGCCAGATCTTACTGTCAGGGTTCTGAGTCTGTGGACCCTCTGGACCACCATGGGAGATGGTACTAGCCGACACCTGGGACCGGAGTCTAAATGGCACCTGGTCTTCATCAGAGCCCGCCACAAAGCGGGATAGTCTTGCTGCAGCGGGGTACCACCAGGGCCAGGGCCGGCGCTATGGGTAGGCAAAGGGGGCAATTGCCCAGGGCCCCCTTAAAGAGGAGAATCTCTTCTTTCAAATGAATCTTGAACTTTGTTTCTAGGTGCAATGGATCCAGAGACAGGGGCTCACCTACCATGAGGCGAGTTGAGAAACTCGCCTCAGGCGGCGCCTCCTGGTGGACGGTGGGGGCGGCATAAGGAGGTCACTTACTCCCAAGACGGCTCCATCCCCGGCCACTTGGGCTGCCCCTTCTGTATGCAGCCGCCTTCCGACCTGCTTCTCTTGGACCCCCGGCCCGCCTCTCCCGTCCGCGGCCAGCCTCTCTCGTCCGTGGCCCACCTCTCTCATTCATTGCCCGCCTCTCACATCTGCCCAACCCACATCTCCCATCCGAGTCCCGCCTCCCCTGTCCGCGTCCCGCCCCGCCCGACTCAGCCGTCCACGTCCCGCCCGCTTCAGCCGTCCGCGGCCCTCCCACCTCAGCCGTCCGCGGCCCTCCCACCTCAGCCGTCTGCAGCCCGTCCGCGGCCCTTCCGCCTCATCCGTCCGCGGCCCTCGCGCCTCAGCCGTCCGCGGCCCTCGCGCCTCAGCCGTCCGCGGCCCTCCCGCCTCAGTCGTCCGTGGCCCTCCCTCCTCATCCGTCCGCGGCCCTCCCGCCTCATCCGTCCGCGGCCCTCCCGCCTCAGCCGTCCGCAGCCCGCCGTCATGGTAAGTATGTAGCTGTTATATCTTTAGATTGTATATATGTATATTTAGACTGTATAAAAGTGTGTGTATACTGTATGTGTGTTGTGAGTGTGTATATATGCATGCTACATGAGTGTATATGCTGTATATATGTGTACATGCTGTATGTGTGTGTATACTGTGTGTGTATATATATATATATATATATATATATATACATACATACATACATACATAACGGCACGCTGTATGTATTATATGGTATATGGGGCACACTGTATGTATTATATGGTATATGGGGGCACACTGTATGTATGATATGGTATATGGGGGCACGCTGTATGTATTATATGGTATATGG